>MU185905.1:0-14016 GCA_016904865.1 Pissodes strobi
CTTTCTTCACTGAATTCTGGGCACAAATATATTCTTCATATTTTCCGCTAGTCAAGAGAAATTTTAATAAAGATGCGCAATTCTGGGAATGAAATTAGGTCTTTAATATAAGCGAATTTAAATACTTAAAGGAATAAATAAAAAATATATGCAAATTGTTAACCGTTGTAATTATATTTCGTTTGATCATGGCTGATTTCTAATACGATTTGAATTTCAATTAATTCATCAAGATAGGGAAAATGTGAACAAACTGAGTTATGCAGATATTATCTATTCCATTATTTCTCCTGAAAAATCGCCGCAAAGCAAAGCTTCAACAGTAATTTGCAAAATACCGTAATTCATTCCTTTTGCCTCAAATATCAAGACGCGAGCGGAACGTTGCCATATTATGCAAATTCAGCGAGCCTCGCCGCATCACACCTGCGGAACTAAATAGGAACCCTCGTAAAACTTTGAGGGTTATAAATGAAGCCATTAAATTTATAAAACGGCTTTATCTGAGACCAATGCCTGTCCGAAATACGACGCGTTTTTTTTAAATGCGCTTATTAATTTTGCCGAACGCCAGTATGATTTACTGTTTGGTTAAGCACTAATATAGCAAAGTATGAATACTGGTAGCAAAACCTCTCATCACCACCGAAGAGAAACACTTAGAAGTGAAGAATGATTATATTATTCCTTTAATTCAAGCTACTGTTTTACTAAATAGCGTTAACGTAACTATCAATGCATGGTATAGACCTCCATCAACCAATGTGCTTTTATTCTTGAATGATCTACAAAAATATTTTAAATGTTTACAACGTTCACATGTATTATTGTTTATGGGCGACATAAGTATTAATCTGAATACCTATCTTGCTTAGTGTGAGTTTCCATTGTGCTAGTGCGCTGAGCACTCTTGCACTGTCTTGGTCCATGTTGTTTTCCGTTATTGGTTTTCGTGTCGTCTTGGTTCCTAGGATGTCATTGGATATGTCCTCTTTGTTGTTGGATTCTTGATGCCGGTTAGTGAAGGAGCGAGTGTTGTTTGATTTTGCGATTTTAAGCAGACAAGAGAATAACTGTAGACACCTAGGCGAGGCTGATCGCTTTGGATTATGCAGATTTCTCCGCAAGTCCAAAACGATCACCCCAGGAAAGAACTGCACGTGATACGCAGGGTGTTACCCCCTGACTCTACTTCTACGCATGGAGCCCATACGGCGAGCTACCCCGTGCAGTCCCTTAATGCCTGTACACCCCCGTTTTTAGGCGGGAACCCGGCCTAGGGCATCAGCGATGCTCTCGTCTCCAGCTGTTTTTGATCATTCTAGTTTTGTTAGTGATATATGTGATTTAGAATTTTTGAAAAATTTTGAAAAAATTTGATTTAAAATTTTGAAAAAATTTTGAGTTTGAGATTTTTGATTTTTCGAAAAGGAACGAACCTTTAGAAATTTTGAAAATTTTTGAGTTTTTTGAAAATTTTGAAAGTTTTGGAGATTTTAAATTTTGAAGATAGAATGATATTGATATTATTTTTTTTGGGTTTTTTATTTTTTCTTTGTGTAATGTGAATGTGATTTAGTGCTCTGGTGGAAGTAGTAAGCTTTTATGTACTGTTCTGTTTGGATGTGCTACTCTGCTGAATAGTGTTCGTATGATTGGGTTTGTGTGGTTGCGAACGTGTTCTAAGAATATTGTGTGTGCCTGCCAGATATGTGTTTATTGTGTCTACTTTGAGGTCGTTGTGAATGTCTGCATTGCGAACGTACCAAGGTGCGTTCACAATTTGTCTGAGTGTTTTGTTTTGGAATGTTTGAAGTTTTTTCTTGTTTGTTTTGCATGCATGTGTATATACTATGGCTCCATATAGAATTTTGGGCTTTATTATCTGATTATAGAGCATTAGTTTGTTCTTTAGTGACATTTTACTATTTTTGTTAATTAATGGATAGAAAGCTTGTTTGGCTGCAATGCCTTCGTTAACTTTTGCTTGAATGTGTTTTTGAAAAGTGAGTTTGCTATCTAGGGTTACCCCTAGATATTTAAGAGAGTTTGACCATCTTATTACTGAGTTCTCGAGATTTAAATTTGGAATAGGTTTATTACGTTTAGTTGTTATGAGCAAGGCCTGTGTTTTTCCTTCATTAATTTTAATATTCCAAGTTTCTGCCCATTCGTATATGGAGTCTAAGTGTTGTTGTATGTGATTTTTGAGTCTTGTGTGATTGTTGTTTATTGAGAATATGCATGTGTCGTCTGCGTATATGGAGAGTTTGGTGTTTGGGTGTCTAGGTATGTCTGTTGTGTATAATGAGTATAGCGTGGGCGATAGAGGAGAGCCTTGGGGGACTCCTGCCTCTATGCGCCTTGTGGTGGATAGTGCTGTGTTTATTTGTGTAGTGAAGGATCTGTGTTTGAGGAATGAGGCTATGAGTTGAGTTAGTGGAGGTGGAAAATTGTGTAGTCTGTCTAGTTTGTGTATGAGTCCCTCATGCCATACTTTGTCAAAGGCTTTTTCGACGTCAAGGACTACAACTCCGGTCGATGCCCGTCTTTGCAGTCCTCTGGTCGCCTCCTCAACAAGCCTGGCAAGTTGGAGCTCGGTGTTGTGTTGTTTTCTGAACCCAAACTGTTCGTCTGGGATCAGATTGTTTTGTGATATGTGTGAGTTTAATCTCTCCAACATAACCTTCTCCGTCAGCTTGCTCAGCGATGAGAGCAAGCTGATAGGTCGCCAGTTTTGTGGAAAGATCAAGTTTTTGTGAGGTTTAGGGATTAGTATTATTTTTGCTTTTTTCCAAGATTTTGGAAAGTGTTTTAGTGATAGTATTGTGTTTATTATGTAAGTGAATTTGAGTATGGCTGTTTGTGGTAAGTTTTTTAGTGCTCTGTTTGGTATGTTGTCGTAGCCGGGTGCTTTTTTCGGGTTTAATTGCGCAATAATTTGCGCAATTTCTGCGGTGTTTGTTGGTCGTGTTTCGTCGTCTGGGTGTTCGTTTTCGTAAGTTAGTATTTCTCTGCAGTTTCTCTCTATGGTTGCCTCGTGATCTATATCCTGGGCCCCATCGCCTAAGGTGAATTGCGATTCCAGCGAGTCTGCGAAAGCCTCAGCCTTCTCTTCGCTGGAATACACCATTCCTCTCAGTCCATGGATGTTAGGATATGTCACTTTGTTGCGACCTTGCATCGTTTTGGCGATTTTCCATAGAGAGTTGTTTTGTGGGTTGACTGTTGTGATGTATTCTGTCCATGAGTTGTTTTTGTGAGTTTTTATGTCTGTTTTGATTGTATTCGTGAGTCTGTTTGCTAGTGTGTTTAAGTCTTGATTGTTTGTTAGTTTGGCTCGTCGTTTTAGCCTGTTTCGGAGCCTTATGTTGTCTTTTATGTTTTGTGGAAGCGAGTATGGGTTGTTTTGATTTGTGTGTACTGTTTTTGTGGCTGCGTTTATGGCTGCTTGTATCTCCTCAGTGAACCTAGCAACTTCGTTGTCTAGTTCCGCTTTGGAGGCGATGTATGGTAGGTTGTGCATGTTTTGTGTTAAGTGTTCTTTGAATATGTTCCAGTGTATGAACTGTTGTATGCTTGCTTGTTTGTGTTCGTGTATGTTGTTTATTGTGATGGCAATCGGAGAATGATCTGATGAGGATAAATCCTCCAGATTGTCAATCACAACATTGTGTGCGATGTTTTGAGTGAGTACTATGTCTAGTATATCTGAGCGTTCGTGATGGAAGTGTGTGGGTTCAAGTGGTGCTTGTACTGTGAAGTGCAGTTCTTGCGAAGCTCTTAGTAATGCAGTACCACCTGCATTGGTGGCCCTGCATCCCCAAGATCTATGTTTGCAGTTAAAGTCTCCTGCTGCAAGAACTGGCGGTGTGTAGTTGAAGAGTTTTGTGGTTTCGTCTAGTGGTAAGTTGTGTTGTGGTGGTTTGTATACTGAATGAATGACAATGTCTCCGTCAGTTAGACTGACTTTGATGCTTGTCACCTCCAGTATGTCTGACTGTGGTGGTTGTATTGCGTCATGTGTAATGTTGTTTTTTACAAAAATGGCAGTGCCGCCCCCCATACGCTGTGCCCTGTCATTTCTATAGATTGTGTAGTTTTTGATGTGTAATCTTGTTTGTGGGCGTAAGAATGTTTCCTGTACGAGTGCAATGTCTATGTTATTTTCAGTCAGGTAGTCAGCAAACTCGTGTCTTTTGGGGTAAAGAGAGTTCGCGTTCCAACTGACTAAAAATAGGTGCTTTGGTTTATTATTAGCCATTGAGATTAGCAAATAGTCTCAATGTTGGATTTTTATATAATTTCTGAAATTTTATTCAGTTTTGTTACTATGTCTTGTTCAGACATAGTAAGAAGAGCAATTAATCCGTTTGCTTGCGGCATTGCACTCGTTTGGGAGTTTGTGTTTATGTTTTTGTTTGTGGGTGTTGTTTGTGTCGGTTTTGGAGCTTGTTGTTGTGGTTGTTGTTGTTGTTGTTGTTGTTGTGGTGGTTTAGTGACTTGTGCAAATGTTATGTTTGTGTTCACTGGCCGTGTTTGTGGTAGAGGTTTCTTGAAGTTAGGGTTTTTAGTGCATTGTGAGTAGTTAGCTGGGTGTTCCCCCCCGCAGTTGCAACACTTTGCTGGGGTATCAGTGGTTTTAGTGCACTCTTTATAAAAGTGCGGACCTGCGCACCTGTGGCACACAGGTTTGGCGTAGCAGTTTGAGATGGTGTGCCCAAACTGCTGGCATTTGTGACATTGGGTTTGAATTTTGTTAATGCTTCCTCTCTGAAGCTCTACACTGACTGGCATGTAATTGATCCTGTCTTCTTCCAGAATTTTGATGTCGGACTGAGGAAGAAGTACTTTGACTGAATTAGTAAGAAACTGACGTCTCCTACCGACCTTCAGCCAGTAGATCTCCTTGGGGGAATAGCCCCTGTCCTCTAGGTCGTGTTTGATGTCCCCAATGTTCATTTTGTTATCTAGGCCCTTGATGATGACATTTAAGAGCCTATCTTCCGGGAGGAAGTAGGAATGATATGGGAACTTTTTACCTTGCAAATATCTTGTGATGCCTCTATGGTCTCCAGGAGTATTTGGGGTTAATTGAATGCCTAGTTTTGATTTTTTAACATTTCCGAAACCAAGTTTCAGAATTGTTAAATCTTGGAAAATTACTTTCCAGTGCTCGGGGCATCTGATGATGATGGGCACCACATCTGATTTTTTGGGGGCTGATTGGGCACTTGGGGTTGGTTGGAGGGTTTTGATTTGTGGCTGAGATTGGGCCGAAGTACTGGCCTCTGCGTGCTTCTTCATCGAAGCAGCTAATATCGGTTTGACAGTGGCTGGAAAGTTATTGGGAGGGATTGTGTCCCTCTTTGATTTTTTCAGAGGTGGGAATTCCTCTGATTTGGGTATTCTGGAAGGTTTTTCAGAGTCTGAAGAGACTTCCATTTCCTCGTCCTCCTTGGTTTCTACTGCGGGGGGTTGCACTATGTTTTGTGTAATGTTTTGTTGTGTGTGTGTGTCTGTGTCGGTGATTTGCGGCACATTAAAATGGTTCGTCATATTCTTCATATCTGTTGAGAGTTCATTAATTTTAGCTAGAAGTTGTGCAATTTGCGCACTCTGTTCATAGATAAGTTTATGACTTTTGTCCGAGTCTTGTCTTAATTTGTTTATGGTTTTTCTAAGCTCGAGGTTTTCTGCCTCGAGCTTTTTGATAAGGGACGACTCCATTTTAATGTGTGTCTTGTGTTGAGATATAGTGTTTGATGTGAGTTTTAGCTTACTTGTATGCACTTTGGAAACTGGAGATTTGTCGCGCTCTTTCCTCACTGCTCCGGTCATCGCCTCTTCCGGCGGAATTTTCGTAGTGCAGGCTTCCCTGCTGCCTGAGTTTTCTGCTTCCTTCGTTGTTGTGGTGTGTTGTTCTGCTGCTGTGTTCACAAAGTGACGAGATACATGCACTCTAGGTACGATCGTGCCGTCACTCTGTGTTGCGCTTGTTGCGCTAACGTCAAACGAATTTAGTTACGCCAGCGTGAGCCAACGTCAAACGATTTTTGGTAGCATACACTACACTGAAAAGTATAGTGCTGCCTTTTGTGCCGTTAGCGATTATTACCTCACTTCACTTTTTGACTTGTTTTCGCAGAGCGGATGGGTAAACGTGTTGCCAGCGCGGCCGAAGCAACAGAACTAATTAATAATTAATAATAATAATCCTGAATACCTATCCAGTCACTTCCGAATATTTGGGTATTTTAAGCGAGGTGGGAATGTTCAGCTGTCTTAAGGGTCCCACGCGATTATCTGAATTAAGTAGTTCGCAAATAGATCACATGTTCTTAAGTTCACCTAAAAAATTTGATGAAACTGTATCATTTATTGCTCAAACTAATATTACCGACTATTATTTCACTGATCTGTCTTTGGGATTAGACAAAATTAAACAAAATCCCAAAAAACCTTGTATCGTTGAAAAAATTGATCATAAAATGTTACACAACTTGATATCCCTAGAAACATGGAATTCTACCCTGTCTAAATTGGACGTCCAAGAGGCATATGATAGTTTTAGAGATACATTAAAAAATCATATAAGACACTCGACTAGGACTCTTAAGTCAACATGTAAATTTAAGAAAAAAACAGAATGGATAACTATAGGTTTGATTAAATCAATAAAACTTCGTGATGCATTAAAAAAAGTTTTGAACAACTATCCTAACGATCAAATTAAAGAAGAATATATAAATTATCGAAATCTTCTAAGAAAATTAATTAAAAAAACAAAAAATTACTACTTTTCAAAACAAATTAACGCTAACAAAAATAATATTGTAAAAATATGGCAAACCATAAATCAAGCTACAAATCAAACAAAATCCGAATCAGAAATCGTTGCGCTAATAAATGAGGAGAGTGGAGGTCTTATTTGCAGTGATATAGATAAATCGGAATATATGAATGAGTTCTTTACAGATATAGGTACAGAAATGGCAAAAATTCCATCTGTCCCTGACTTAAATAATATAAACAAAGATAATCTGAAAAATACTTTATTTTTTCATCCTGTACAAAATTCGGAGATAATAGAGGCAATAAATTCCTTAAAAACATTTTCTTCTCCAGGGGAAGATAGTATACGGGCCGAAACAATAAAAATTATACATAAATCTATCTTAAGCCCACTAAATCATATAATTAACTTAACTTTTTCTAGCGGAGCTATACCTACAGATTGGAAATCTTCACTAATAGTGCCAGTTTTCAAAAAAGGCGATTCGAGATCTGCAACTAATTATCGTCCTATCTCTTTGATAAGCAATGTTGCAAAAATTTGGAAAAAATGAGTAAAAAATAGACTCATGTCATTTCTTGAAAAATTTAATATATTATATAAATATCAGTTTGGCTTAAGATCTAAACTAAGTACTGAAGATGCTACATATACACTTTCTAACATTTTACAAACCTCTTTAAATAAAAATAAAAAAACAATTGCTGTATTTATGGATCTAGCCAAAGCTTTCGACACCGTTTCCCATAAAAGACATTTAACAAAATTATTTAACATTGGAATTAGAGGGCTTGCCCTACAACTCTTTGAGTCATACCTTCAAAATAGAAGTCAGAAAGTAATTATTAACAACACGATAAGTCCTAGTAAAATAATTAAAACAGGTGTTCCTCTAGGTACGGTGTTGGGACCGATCCTGTTTTTTATTTATATAAATGACATAGGGACGATCCCAATTAGTGGCACTATTATATCCTATGCAGATGATACTGCAATTGTATTCTCGGCAGACAACTGGGATACTTTATAATATAAAACTATTGCGACTGATCTCCGTACAGTAAAATAGTGGCTAGATCTTAACTTTCTAAGTCTAAATATTTCTAAAAGCAAATTTATCTGCTTCTCACTTGCCCAATCTGATTAACCAAATAATTCTATTATCAAAATACATTCTTTAAATTATACCAAAGCGGATAATTCCTGTAAATGTCCTTGTATTGAAAAAGTAAAGTTCATTAAATACTTAGGTATCACAATCGATCAGTTTTTGCGTTGGGCGGAGCATATCTCAGAAACAGCTAAAAAAATTCGAAAGCTCTATTATAAGTTTTATCAATTAAGAAATATTTTAAATACTCAACTCTTAAAAACCGTTCACTTGTAGAGTCTGTGCTACGTTATTGCATAATAACTTGGGGCGGTTCGTATGACAATGTTACGAAAGTATTAAAGGTTTGTCAGAACAAAATTATAAAAATTATGTATTTGAAAGGAGATCGGTACCCCACTTTATTACTTTATCAAGAAACCCACCTTCTAAACTTACGAGCGTTATATATCCATAGCTGCATTAATTATTTTCAAAAAATTAAACACGAGTTTGAAAATATGAATACTCATTATGTGACACGATCCTCGGCCAATAACAATGTAATTGTACCTCTATTTAAAAAATCCCACCTTCAGAGAAATATATCTTTTTTTGGGCCAAAATTTTATGATCTGATTCCCTCAAGTTTAAAGTGTCATTTGTCAAACCCTAACAAATTTAAGGCTAATACAAAAAAATACGTATTCGAAAATTATTTAAGATTTCTGCCAATTATGAGGATTTAAAGTTGTAAACTATTTTTTCTTATGTTGGATTTTTTGAGCGTTTCTCCCTCTCTCCCTCTCTCTGGCATTTTCATCGATATCTACACTCTTCTATTCCAAGTAATGAGTAGTTATAGTCTATCTTTTGTACACATAAAATTAGGATTAGGTATTGGTAATTATAGGGTTAACATCCAATTAATTTAACTTTTTATTTGTATTCTTCCTTATTAAGTTCTATTTGTATTATTAAGTTATTTGTATTATGGTTAATGCCCGATAGAGCTACCAATATGATTTTTAGACAGTTTATTCTATCACAGATTTCCAAATGTGGCAGAGACCTGTCTAATATTTAAAAACTGTTTTGATGTAAAAAATGGTTAATAAATCTATTTGTATATTTGTATTTGTATTGAATTCAGCGCATAAACATTTCCACTATCCTTTCCGCTACTCAGCAGAACTCTCTCTATAAAAAAACGCGCAAGTCCGGGAATAAGACTAGGTCTTTAATATAAGCTAATTTATATATTTAAATGAATAAATGAAAAGATATGCAAATTCTTCACTGTAGCAATTATATTTCGTTTATTTTTGGCTCATTTCTAATAGGATTTGGATTTGACTTAATTCATCAAGATAACGAAAATGTGAACAAACTGAGGTATGCAGATATTATCAATTCCATTATGTCTCGTGAAAATTGACCGCAAAGCGAAGCTTTAACAATAATTTGCAAAATACCGTAATTCATTCCTTTTGCCTCAGATATCAAGACGCGAGCGGAACGTTGCCATATTATGCAAATTCTGCGAGCCTCGCAGCATCACAACTCTCGTTAGAATTTGAGGGTTATAAATTAAGTCATTAAATTTATAAAACGGCTTTATAAAAGCCCGTCGGAAATACGACTCACCTTTTTCTCAAATGCGCTTATTAATTATGCCGAACACCAGTATATTTACAGTTGAGTAATGCAACCGCAAGTTTGTAAAGTAGCCTTCCGATTTAATTAAAGCATGATTTCCCGACTGCCCAACTGCAATTTTGAGTTTGCGAATGGCATCAAGTTTTTATATCACAAAACTCGACTGTCGAAATATTCTTCTGGAAATACACTCGAACGACTTTAGTTTCGACAACATAAGTCTAGAAAAAGCATTTTTTAATGACAAGAACGTCAATCACACAAAGTCCAAATTGAAATTAAAAGGCAAAATTATGCAAAATTCGAACACTGAAAGATCGAATGCAGTAATTAATTTCGAAAACCGAAATTACGAACACTGAGATTCTGTATTCCTATGACCGAACTAACTAATCCAACCAAAACCGAAAAACACTATCCAAAGCTAATCTGTGGTACATAAAACTCATAGATGCCAACTTATTTTATTATTTATAATAAAAAAATTAATATCGTTTACTTATTCCGGAGCCCGACTAGCAAGAAATTCATATACAAAATGCTGAAGTCTATAATCATTGTAAATTTTTGACGGCACATAACCTCAATTATACCACACAGAGTAGTTACAAAGGGCACGAAAATGCAGTAGACCATGGGCATCGCTAAAAGTTACTTACCCTTCGTAATATTCTATAGAAGAAAATAATAATATAGTGTGCATTAACACGTTGACGACAGCGTGTCAACTAGCTATAGCACGTATTTGTTGTCCACCAGGACCGCATGCTAAATTCAGGTGGCACACCACTTGCTTGTATTTTCTTTGGGTGTTCGCTTTAGACGGCACGCTATGATGCTAAATACATAGAGGACATTAGATAAATAAAATTATTAGAAAAATTATATTTTATTTTATTTGCCAAACAATAGATTTGTTCTAGCAGCGATTTCAAACGGTACAAAGCCATCAGGAGTTTGCAAATAGCGATATAAGCGTCGCTTTTATTGCTATGCGCAAACTCCGGATGGCTTTGTACCGTTTGAAAATCACTGCTAGAACAAACCTATTATATGGCATGTGTCAGATGAATAATAGACTATGTTATTGCTATAGTTATTTTATTTTTTCAAACATATAATTTAGTTATAGATACAAAATAAAACCAAACAAACTAGAAAAAGAATGAAAGAAAGAAAATTATTATTTTTGGCATTGTGGCAAGAAAAAAGTATTGTACACAAAAATTTTCATTGCAAAAACTGCGTTCGAACTGTGAACGCAGCAATTCTTCGAGCCAGATTTTTTGTGTACGCGTGGCAAATGACGCATCCTATATTTCTTCTTTCTGTCAGTGTTAATGTATACGGTGATTCTTCTCCTCGCTCTCTTTGTTCGTCAAATTTTTCAATCCTCAACAATCTCATGGAAAGAGGTTCTTTGAACTCGGTTATTTTTATTTTATTCTGTGTTGCTTCTTTATATATTATAAAATCATTCACTAAAGTAGACCCAAAAATTAATTCCATTGCCAACGAATCCGGAAATAATACAAGAGGCGCCGAACATTGCCGGTTAGTCGTGCTCTGTCTAGATATTGCAACACGTTTTTCCTATTAAAGTTAGCAAGTAAAGTTTAATTAAAAACAAGCCTAACACCGGAGAGTTATGTTTGCAATACCCGGCTGCGGGAGTGAATTCGTAGAGCGCCACCAGTTCTTACCAACTAAACTGGAAAAGCTCCACTGGTGTTATACGGGGTTGTTAGGCACGCTTACAAACCAAGAAACTCAATCTTAACTTAACAAGAAAACACAATCTAAATTTACGGATCAATTTTTCAGCTTCGAGTTTTTTTTCTCAACAGCAACAATCTTACAGTGAAATGTTTGCAGTTTAAAGGCAAAGGAATGTCAAAAGACTATTAAGTAATAATGGTCGTACAATATGATAATTGTACGGAGACCAATTCTGTTGTTAACTTGGTACTGTATGCCTTACACCTAAATGCTCTAAACACTACAATCCGAAGTGATCACTTTGGTTTACCCAAGCTTATTACATATATGTATGCGTGCGCTAGTAGCTGCACCAATTTTAAATGTAGCGATTATAATATGTATTGATAAAAGGCCATAATAATTATATCAATCGATCCGACAAACAAGTGAATAATTGAAGAATAAAATTATTGAAAGCTATCTTAGAGATTGGCTTTCAATGCTTGATTTGTATTCAAAGATTAAGAGCGATTATATCAATCGCTAAATTATTTCGATCGGTCAGAAAAATAAATGAATAAATAAAATTAACCTATCTAAATGCTTGGCCGACAAGACTAGATTTATATTTAAATATTAAAAAAAAACGATTATCAAAACTAAAGTCACATTAAAATAAAAATTCAGATATGATAAAAGGGAATAGGAAAAATAACTCAAGGAATGCAATGCAGATGGTGGTCAAGGTAAAAAAAGGTTAACACAGATAAGGCATTTAAATCGTTAATTTAGACAAAAAACTTTAGCAATAATAACCTCGCTTGAGTCGGAGGGTGGCTAGAGAATCAACGGCCTCGATCTTGTACGATGAGCTCTAGAAATAATGGATAATAGCCCTTAGCATCATGGCGTCCATGTGTTTCACAAGAATTGAAAAAAAAATTATTCCAGAAAAACTTAGCTAGTGCAATAGCGAATATCCCAATAACTTGGCAGTGTCTAGACTCACTCACAGATCCCTAGAAGGGTAGTATTAGCACAATACAGAAAGTTGAGTCCACTAAGATTGTACTAAAGCAAAAAGCTTCCTCTCACACCGAACAGTATTTCTAGAAGAACGAGATCATCGGTTTCAGTCAATTTGCCTTTTTCCACTTCCACGGAATTAGAGAACCAACGTCAGATCAGAAAAGTGGTAGGGCCGAGAACTGTCGTATCGTATTCTAACGATTCGATACGAGGAATAATTCTAAGATAATAAACGACTTAGTTCTCGGTTAATATGGTTGTGACGGCGGAAGCCACAATTAATGAGCTGAAATTAAATTGTTCAAGAAATACTAGAAAATATTCCCAAACGAAATGATAAACTTCTAAAAATCTAAATTGAAGGCAACAATTACGGGAGGTAATTCCTATTACCCGGGACTACCAACAGTACCAACCGAAAATTGCGAATTGCAGCCTGCCGCGTAGAGAGATAAATCAGAGGTCCCAAAAAGTTATCAGAAATTATCAGCCGGTGGCGAGATTTAAGCAAATTAGGGGTCCCAAAAAGTTATCAGAAATATTCAAACCGAAAATAAAATATGAATTTAACGGATCTAATGAGGCTTTACAGTAAGCTTTTTTAACCCAATTCTTAAAAATATAGAACGGTTTGCTGGCCGTTCTACGGTAATGTAATATAAATTAAGCAAAGTTATACTAATAACATAGTAGTTTTAGTAATTTGATCAAACCTAAGCGATCTGTGGTTCGCTTATCAACTAAAATAAATATAGTCACACAATGCCTGAGGGCAACATAAGGGAAAGGGATGATCCAAATAGCTACTCAAGGCCACAACAGTGTTATAAAAGCTATATCATTAACCTATATGTAAAATAAAATTAATTTACATTAATAAATGCGGCAACCTTAAGCTTATTGACAATAAATCGAATCAATAAATTTAGAATTAATTAACCGAAGAGGTCAAAACTCAATAATTCTTACCGCAAAGTATAGCATCTTTTGTTGCTAAATACAGCATATAAAATGAACTTTAAAATATTTTACACTGGCCAGATCAGACTGTTACAATATCACACGGTCCCAGTGGACGAAACTATCCTTGGTTTAGCGTGCTATCAAGATATTGCACGTTTTCAAATATTATTTACGTATAAGCGAAAAATAGAAAACTATTAGGAATAATTCAAAATAGCATGCCGTCAATTTTTACGTCCAAAAAAGAGAAAAATCCCAGTCCCAGGGGTCACTTTTAGATTTTTAGTGGCGGTCGTCAACGTGTCAAAGGACTATTTTCAATGTTTGTTTTTTTTCTTAGATGTTAACTCAATACAAATTATGTACAATCGAGGTATAGTGGTAAAACAGTAGCAAAATAATTTTTAAAATTATCATTAAATGGTAACGTTCAGCATGCGATTTGTCTAATGTAACAAGTTCATTTGGTCTGCTCTCACTACTCTAAGCGGCTTGGAGCAGGTGATCGATGTTCATTTGGCTCGAGCAGCTGATATTTTTTTGTTCGCTTGGGATGAAGCACTGTGCTCGAGATCAGTTAGATCATGCTCTACTTGCACCTAGTCTGGAGGTGGAGCAGTTAAAGCACAAGCAGAAAGATGACAGATAATCAACAAAAACGGCGGAATATAAAATAATAATATGACCCCACTTTTTAAATTTTGAAAATCTGAAAGGCATCGTGGTCTTTTTTGAGAAAAATATCCCTATATATAAAATATCCTATCCACGTGCTGTC
>MU185905.1:14416-36297 GCA_016904865.1 Pissodes strobi
GTACAAATTTCGAAATTGGGTTGCGAGAGGAACTTGGTCCAGTTCTAAGGAGACACGTTTACCAAGCAATACAATACGGCAGGCCCTGACATAATAATGGCAGGATCGGTCTTTCCTTTATCTTCGTCAATCGGACTACTGATCGTCTCGGTCAACAGCACTATGTCCTGACATAACCACGTTGTCAACATTGCAAAATCAGCCGCGCAGGAGCTTGATACGCTATTTCGCAACAAAATATTGTGTACACAGCAGCACAAATAAGACTGTGCTTAGATTATTGCTCACACACTTGCTGCACCTAAGCACAACCTAAAGCTGTTGAATTCCATTTAGAACATCTGGATCTAGATAGTCTGAAACACCACAGACTTGTGACAGAGATCTACCTGATTTGCAGATATTTTCACGGCAGATATTCCCAGGTTTTAGCCCGCCTCATCTCGCCCCCAGCAATGCCTGTCCGACAGTCACAATATAGGGCAAGAGCGCACCCGTTCGGCGTACAACTAGAAACACCTAGAACATCGCTTGACAAGGACTCTTTTGCCTGGCGCATTGCACCACTATGGAACTCACTCTCAGGACATCAGTTTCATTCAAGAACACACCGCTAATCTAGAGCCATAGGATTTTCCTTTAGTATGTGTGCCACTGCAATAAGAAATTGCAATACCACTAAAAATGAAAGCTAAGTTCTAAATTACAGTTAAATCCAATTAGTAGATTGCTTATTACGCATCTTTAAGTACCCAATTTCTTTTCACAGTACGATTTTGTTTAACTAGCTACCATTGTACACAATGGTTACCATAATTGATATAAAATGATGATATTTCATTTTTCTGTTTTGTCTTTATTTTCATAATTCTGCTCGCTGCATATCTAAGATATTTCTCTCTGACTTTTCCATGAGCTATTAAATATTATGCATGCTTTTGTACAAGTGTTATATCCAATACATATTTCATCCAGAATACTACATGTTAAGCAAAAAACTACAAATAAGAGCCATTAAATCGGACGTGTTCCCGGAATATCGCCCGGTTTGCAACAATAAAACCGCAAAATGACGAATGCATCGAATTCAATTTCGAAGCATAAATCACATCCCCTCTAGGTCATTAAACTACAAGCGTGTTCGGAAAAACTGCATCCTATCCACCAGGGCTCTGTGTCAAACGCAGCGGTTGAAATTTTTAATTAAGTATATTTTCAGCAAAAAGAAAACTCTTTTAATATTCATACGAGTGTATTATTTTTGAAAATGGTCGTCAATTTTGTTAGTTTGTGGTTTCAATATTTTATTCAAAACCAGTTTTATTCGACCCTTATAAGTGATTTTTTATCATATTTATTTTGGTGGTGTATTTTTTAAGAGACTGATACGCCGATATAGTGACCGCCTAGTATAACTTGAGTAATGAGTAGCAAGCTCTATGGACAGCACGCAGTGTTCTCAATAATTTCTAATTAAAATGAGATGAATTATTGCAAATTGTAGTGAATCGGTTTACGGTGATACGGAAGACACAAAATGAAAAAGGAGTTTCAATATCATCTTCATAACGTATTCAAGATAAAGGTTACCTGGATCAACCCTACACTATTTAAAATATCTGGAATATCAAATAATGACCAATTACCACCATGATGACTCAATATAAAGGTGTTTGATTATTTTATAAGAAAAGCAAATCAATTAAATGGAAGGTTAGAGCGCCAATCCAAAACAATCGCTTAAAATAAGATGCCTATTTAGTAAATAATGTCATTCCATCAATGCAGATTACCTTGAGAACAATCTACCCTTTGCCAGGCTGAAATTTAATCCGGAAATGGGGGGTTTACTTGATTCTATCCATTTACACAGATCCGTTTGATATTGTTGCTCGCAGCTAATTTGCATAATGTTCGAGCCTTTTCTCACATCTAATCATTTGAGAAAAATTTGTAAGCATGGCCTTTTAGTGAAGTTTTAGGGAATGCTGAATAGCAGGAATTATTGGAATATTTGAGTTTCGATTGATATTTACATATTTATTTCTTGATTATATGCAGGTAACAAAAAAGGAAAACGGCTATTGTTTTTAACAATATTGGGAATATTCTTTATTATCCCCATAAATATAGTGAAACAACCAACATTAATCAGTACCTGCCTTGTTAGCCAAACTCTAGATGAACAACTTTTCCAACAGTTGTAACATTTTAAATTTTGTATATTTAAAATTAACTTAAATTTGGTTCAGATTAAGCTCATTTGATATGTTTTCGAATATTTAATCGAATTTCAAATTCACCGCGCCATCTTTCAGTTGTACCGTTAAATGCAGTAAATTTATAGCCTGCTACCTGCTTCAACGTTTTTAACACGGGGCGGTACTTCGTACCGCGTCCATGTAACGCTGGTTTTATTTCAGTTACCAAATTGTACCAGAATCATTGTTACGGTTTATTAATTTATTTAATTATCCTTGATTGTGGTTCGCATAGACATTAGCCAGTTAGGGTAAGATCATCTATTGCTTCTATTCATATTTGGTCTCGAAATACGTATTTAAATGTGCAAAATTTTACGCTACATAGTGCGTGTTTAGTACTAGTGAGTTTAGTACGCATTTGAAGTTTTATTTGAAGGAACACTAGGTCGTGCTAGATGGGCCACAGCCATGTCACTTTTCTACGGTCATTTGGTAGAAGTGGTCGATAGCTCCATATCTGGATATTTTCAGACCATCTTTATGGGATTTTGAGCCAAAACCACATAAATAGATCCTTGTATATCTTATATTTAGTTACTTATTGGTATTATGCTGAATTAATTACAAGGAACCTAATTTCTTCATTGAAGGAATTTTATCTGCCCGACTTAGAATAGTCACATGGAATAGAGGTTCCACACACCTATAAATCCATGTTTAGTAACCTAACATCTTGATTTGAGGGTTTTTACCTCTTCCTACCTTTCTACTTCCACCCTTACTAATTGCTTGCTTGCTTAGGTGCTTGTGGTACTCATCATTCTCGCACCTTACGAAACTAACTACTTGTGAGGAGTATTCAGTTGATACTGTTGGTGTAGCTCCAATTATACGTCCACCATAGTCTACATTGGATAGTTGTTGAGACCTGGGTATGTGATAGCATCCGTGCTGGTTTGAGAGCCAAAGGACACAGATAAGCCTAACTTATTTTTATTGTCTTTCCATCGTGCGTGAACATTCTAATATAATAATAAATTTTAATTTTTGCTAAATAACTGCATTCTTTTTAAATAATTTGATTCGTAATTGTAACTACGGTTTATATATTTAAATGATCTTATATTTGAAAGATGCATTTGCTTCCAAGAGCATTTATATTTGCAGAACTTTGCTTTTAAGCTAGTTTCCATAAGTGGTGATCTCTATAGTGCGCCAAGCCAGTGAACCTTAACAACGACTGAAGGGGGTAGAGGACTAGCACGTAAAAAATCTTGCCTTCCCATAGGCGCACGAGGTTATTCTTACCATATTATGATTGATAATATTGATTAGTTTAAGACGTTAAAATTAATTACAGTTTTTTTTATATTACAGTTTTATAGTACAAAATATGTCATATAATAATATCTCATTTTTATAATAAGGATAGTATTCTATGATATTATTTGTTGTATGTATTACATAAATATGTTGTAGTAATAAGTAGAGTTCGTTTCCCGAAGGTTTTGTATTGACGTCATTGATGACGTCACTTAATTTGAAAAAAAAACGGTTTTTCGTAGCTAATTTTTGTATTAAAAGTTAGGCAATATTGAAGCAAGTATGTTGCAAAACGCTCTTTATAGAACGTTCGGAATTGTTTTGTAATAAAAATTTTAATTTAGAGAGTTCAGTTAAGAGAGTTATCCGAAATATATAAAAATTAGTTAACCGCTTATAATAATCACCAAATGCAAGAAAAATATAAGAAATGTTAAAAATCTTCAAAGATATCATCAAATTAAGGGTCTGATGATATATAGGTTGTGTCGATTTTGCAAATTTCCTTTTTTTCGCTAGAAAAGGGGTGTCCTATAGAGTAGCTTAAGCCAAAAAAATCGGAGGATTCGCCACATTTGAGCCGAAAAAATATCCGCGTTTTGAGCCTAAATTGTCCTAGAAGAGCAAACTTCCACTACCACTTTCCCAGATGTAACGTGAAAATATTGAAATTGTAACGTGAAAATAATGAAATTTTAGTAACCGACACCGGGGGCCTGGCACAGTGTTTCCAAAAGTTACACATTTTCTTATGGAGAATAATAGTGTTGTTTACTATTTAAGTATATTTAATATTCCACTTCACGCATAACCCTCCGCTCGCTTCGGGGGCGCAACCATACAAAACTAACCCGAACTAACCCAAGGCATGCCGGAAATAAAAAAAAGATTGAAATTTGTCAGTCGAAAATGCAAATATGTTTTAGTTTGTTTTCCCTCATTTGGGAATGTCTTGGGTTAGGTTTGTTTGGTTACGCCACCGGAGCGCGCGGAGGGCCATGTATGAAGTGAAATATTTGAGGAATATATACATACAAAGGAATAGTGTAATCGAATGAGTGTCTCTTTTATTCCGATGAATGAATGCAAATGCACATTGAACAATCATCCACGCAGCCACGTTTACTATACGGCGGGCAATGATATCATTATGGCAGGATCGACCATCCCTTCATCTTCATTCAATCGGACTACTGGGGGTCTCGGTCAACAGCAATAAGTCCTGGCATGACCACGTTGCTAACGTCGCAAAATCAGCCTCCCAGAAGCTTGGTACGCTATTTCGTAACAAAAAATGTATACACCGCAGCGGTTGCTCTTGCTTCACAAAGCGCAAATAAGACCGGGCGTAGAATATTGCTCGCTCACACATCTGGGGTGCCACGCCAGAGCACACCCTAAAGCTAGTGGATTCCGTTCGGAAGACAGTTGTGCGTCTCGTCGGTGACCCGGAGTTGACTCGGAATCTGGATAGTCTGAAACACCGCAAACATGTGACCGAGAAATCCCTGTTTTACAGATAGTTTTACGGCAGTTGTTCCCAGGATTTGGCCCGCCTTATCCCGCCCCTGACAACGCCTGTCAGACAGTCATGATAGACGGCAAGAGCACACCGGTTCGTCGTACAACTGGAAACACCTAGAACATCGCTTCACAAGAAATCCTTTGTCTGGCGCACTGCATCACTGTGGAACTCACTCCCAGGACGCATATTCGGATGTAACAAGCAAGATGTCCATTCGACTATGCCGAACGTTTCTTCATATGTGACGTGCACGATAGCATTTAGTTGGATGTCGTGACTGTTACATAGAATCAACTAATAAGTCTTCAATTATGTCAACACATCATGCATGGCCCTCCGCTCGCTTCGCTCTCTATACGGGGTTTCAACAAATAGAAACTAACCAGATGCTAACCAAAACTAACCCAAAATTTTTATTTTATTTTTTTTATTTTGGGTTAGTTTTGGTTAGCACTTGGTTAATTTCTGTCTGTTGTGCCCCCGTAGCGAGCGAAGCGAGCGGAGGGCCATGCATGAAGTGTTAAAATAATTGAAGACTTATTTGTTGATTCTATGTAACAGTCACGACATCTGACTAAATGCTGTCGTGCACGTCACATATGAAGAAACGATCGGCATTGCCGAATGGACATCTTGCCTGTTACATGCGAATATGCTCCCAGGACATCTGTTCCCCAAACTAACCATTCAAGAACCGTGTCAATCAACATCTTCGCACACACACCGCTCGTCGAGCAATATAGGATGTGCTACTGCCATAAAAAATCATTCACCTAAATAAAAAAAAGAGTAGAGACACTTATAGCACAGCTTATTCACTACCAGCTAGTCAACTCTATCGAAATCGGAAAGTTGGAGTGTGGGGCACTGCGCCCTGAGCGGTTCAGTTCCACAGTTGAATTTAAAATGAATTTTCGCTTCAAAGTACATGACAAATTCGTCCGAAGCCTCGGCTATCGCCCTGAGAGGTTCGGAAATTTCGGATTTTTATACAATTGTGCGCTTTAAAATAGTTTTTAAACGGATTTTAGACGATAAAATAGTTATTTATACAACAAGTGTGTAAAGTGAACCTTTTTTTATAAATGGGAATATTGATAAAAAAATTTAATTGAAATTGAATAAAAAAAAGGGTACTTTACACATGAGTAGCATACAAAATTTTTTCTACTACCGCAAAATATATGAAAAAACAAAAATAGCATTAAATTACTTTACGCACTAGTGCGTAAAATAAATTATTTTACACACTAGTGCGTAAAATATAATATTTTACGCATTGCCCTAAATGTCAAAAAATATTTCAGATTTACTTTACGCACTACACATTAAAAAAACCTATTTTACGAATCTTAGAGAGTGCGTAAAGTGAGTACTTTACGCACGGCAGCAGAAAAAGCATATTTTAAATTAAGCGAACTGTCAAAAGTATTATTCAGATGGCCAGGCGTTTAAAACAATATTAAGTCATGACCCTCTTCTAAAATTTGCAAAACTTGGTTATTGACTTTCCCAAATCAAAGGATGCCGCCGCAAGATGACTAGCTGTTAGTGAATAAGCTGCGCTTATAGCGCACCATTTTTCTAATAAATTTTGCTAACGAAACTACAGTAAACGTCTGGCAACAGTGTGCCTTCTTAAAAATCTTTGTTTTGGGTATTGTGACAGTTGACAGTAAAAAGGAGGATGGATATTTACAAGTAAAATTTAATTTTGTTTAATGGGGCTATGGCTATGAGTCGTTTTAAATTAGGACCGGAACAAAATGGGGGTCTCTCGTTCGATGCAAATGTATCCTAGTTAATATTTTCACCCGACAATTAATTTTCAGATGTGTTTTGTCTATATTTCTACCGCTTTTGTGAAGTGGTGCTGAAATTTTGTGTCAAAACTCGAACTTTGAGGGCATTTTTCAGTTCAAATGTAGCGGATCTTCCGACTTTTTTGGCTTAAACTACTATATAGGACACCCCCTTTCTAGTGAAAAAAGAGAATTTGCAAAATCGACACAAAACCTATATATCACCAGACCCTACAAGCCAAATAATATAAATAACCACACAGTTCGGCATCGGCAATTTCCACGCCAATGGCTAAAGCAAGTCGCTGCCGAAATTTTAAAATATGTAAAAAAAAATTAGGTGTTGGTCTAGGGTCAAAGTGTATTAAATATATTCTGCGACCAATCACGACACTGCCTCCTCGCTAAAAATCAATTGTTGCCTATTGTCGCGTATTTTAAATAGCTTGAAGGCGAATAAAATATAAACATTATAAATATTATAGTATACTTATTCCGTATTCCGTATTTCCCTGCGTAAATAAAATAGTAAATAATACAAGACACTAGTATTAAGGAAAATAACAAAATTAAGTATTCAAGTAGGAAATATAAATATGTAAATTCACTATAGGAAACTAGACAGAAAATAAATTAGGATTATTGGGAAAAAAATGTGGCAGCATCTAAATATGCGAGGACATTTTTTGCCCGCATTCTTTCCGTCTAGGTTCTTTTATTTGGCAAACAGTATATAGCAATTAGTTTTTTATGAAACGTAATGCCTGTAGAGTTGGTGTATGTTATACTGGCTCAGGTAAATATTTGATATTGCGACTTGACGATTCGTGATCACGACTTGGTGGGTTTACTTAGCTTTAAGCTTCATTGTGGAATGTGTATCGATATATAATATTAACCGCTTAGAGGTTAGAGTGTATACATATATTTCCTTATTTTAAAACTGCCTGATTATTTTGCATATTAGTTGCTAATTTACTTTATGCCTTGATGTTAGCCTCGCTTATAAGCATCTCGATTTTTTGCTATCATTATTTAATAATCCGCACTCAATTAAATATAATCGCCCTCTACTGATATTTAATATTGGTTGCCTGCTTGGGTTTTACTTATTTTAATTTAACACTGCTATAATTACCTTAAACCTACCTTAAATTTTTGAATTTTAGTTTGGCTTACCTACCATTTACTTGATTTTGAATTGTCATTGAGGTGAGCTAATATTATTTGATTGATAGTGGATGATAGTTTTTAGTAATTCATTAGTTAATTGATTTCAATGTATAATTTCTCATTAATTGGTTAATAGTTGGTGATTTACTTCACTAATTACTCTGTTAGTTAATTGCATTGAATTTATTTAACATTAATTAATTTATTGGTTGATTTATTTTTTCCTTTGAATTAATTTCATAATTTACTTCATTAACTAATTTGTTATTTGATTTCACTAAATTAATTCCTTAATTAGTGATTTTTCGATTTGACTGAAATAATTAATTATACATTGGATGCTGAATAACTTTAGTATAATTCAGTATTTTGCTGGAAGACTGACCTCAGCGTGTGGTTATTAGTAAATTGTTTTATTTCTTTTTGCATTTTACTGTATAAATTGTGTAGATTTAATGCGATATAATTACTTGATTATCATAAGCTAACTTAGTTTATTTTGTATGTTAGCTTTCACGTATATTTAACTTACACAGAACTTCAATAGCAGGATACCTGTTGTTTCAGACATTATCAAACGTGGACATTGTTTTAGAATTTTACTTTTTTTCTTGTCTAATACCTCATTACTTACTTGCAAATTTATTCATATTTATGTATTTAGTTATTGAGGAGTGGTCCCCAGCAGAATTTGCACACGCTCCTAAACTTCCTCTTCTTATATAACAATTTAATCGAATTAGTTTTACTTGATGGAGATCCATAACTAAGAACCACTTAAATAAGTAAACCACTTAAAGATTTCCACTAATTTTATTTAAGCATGACACGTGTTTCGACGGTAAGGACTTTTTTAAATGTGAATTTTCAATATGTAAAACATTGAAATCATTATTGAAAATGTGGTTTTCATTAATTAAATGACAAGCATAGTTAGAAGTATCCTTGCCATTAATGAAACAAGACTGGTGTTCTTTAATTCTCTTTTCAAAAGGTCTACCAGCTTGACCAACATATACTTTGGAACACGAACCACAATTTAATTTATAGACACCATTTTTCTTACTTTTAGGTGTAGAGGATTTGTTATTTTTAATGAACTTACTAATTTTATTGTTGGTTTTAAAGGCAATTTTGGCATTCATATTTTTATTTTTTATATACTGTGATATATTTTGTGTTAACTTTCCTGTGTGTGTTAAAATTTGGTAATTGTTAAGTTCATTATTATTAATTTTTGGGTACACCATTTCTAAAGCTTTTTTGGTATCATAATTTTTAATTAAATTATCAACAATGTTAGCCTTATAACCATTATTCACAGCAATTTGTTTGATTATATTAATCTCTTTATTGTAATTATCTTCAGACAAAGGAATGTTATGTAGTCTATGTATAAAACTATTAAATGCTGCCATTTTTTTTTTAGGAACAATCTATTAATTTTTTAGACCTCAAAATTTCAAATGTAAACAATAAACATACCTTTGAAATCTACCGCCAACCATCTTATTCGGATATAATTATTCACAACTCATCTAACCATCCGTACAATCAAAAAATTGCGGCATTTAATAGTTTTATACATAGACTAAATAACATTCCTTTGTCTGAAGATAATTACAATAAAGCGATTAATATAATCAAAAAAATTTCTGTGAATAATGGTTATAAGGCTAACATTGTTGATAATTTAATTAAAAATTACGATCCCAAAAAAGCTTTAAAATTGATGTACCCAAAAATTTATAAAAATGAACTTAACAATTACCAAATTTTAACACACACAGGAAAGTTAACACAAAAAATATCACAGTATATAAAAAATAAAAATATGAATGCCAAAATTGCCTTTAAAACCAACAATAAAATTAGTAAGTTCATTAAAAATAACAAATCCCCTACACCTAAAAGTAAGAAAAATGGTGTCTATAAATTAAATTGTGGTTCGTGTTACAAAGTATATATTGGTCAAACTGGTAGACCTTTTGAAAAGAGAGGTCTTGTTTCATTAATGGCAAGGATACTTCGAACTATGCTTGTCATTTAATTAATGAAAACCACATTTTCAATAATGATTTCAAGGTTTTACATATTGAAAATAAAGGTAAGAAATTAAATCTGTTAGAAATTATGGAAATCAATAAATATAAAAAATTGAATATATTACCTAACGAACCTTTCCTAGAAATTGTTAAATTGTTTCCTTTGCTATTCATAAGGCGCCTGGGCCAAGATTAATTTTTGTAATTTACCTGCAACAGCGGAACTATATAATTTTAGCATATTTTAGTGTAACTATTCACATTTGAAAAAGACGTTATCGTCGAAACACGTGTCATGTTTAAATAAAGTTAGTGGAAATCTTTAAGTGGTTTACTTATTTAAGTGGTTCTTCTTATATAACTAATTTCTGTTTACTGGTCTTGAACTCGTTAGTTTTTTTTTTATTGTTCATTTTAATATTAAAAGTTATACGCATATGCCAATTATTTTATTTTTAAATTGTGAGAAAATATTAATCTTTATTAAATTGTGCATAATGGAAACGTATTTATGGCGTGCTCAAATCAGACGTGGCATGTAAAATTTAAACGCATTTAAAAATATTTTTAAATTTATTGTTTGGTACCTTGAGGTCTGCTGCGGGGTAATTGGAATTGCTATATAATCACCATTAGTAGTACGAAGTTCACTGAATTATTTTGCCTTTATCGTTTTTTTTTTAAATATTTTTTGTATTATTTACACGTTCTACTCTGTTAGTGGTATTTGATTTAATAATTACTTACCCCGAAAAATGATCTGTAAAAGGTTTGAAACTTACAAAAAGTAATAAAACGTATACCGAACATTTAGGTAAGAAGTGAAACAGTTTGTTCGTGAAAATAGCTAGCATATCTGGTTTTGTTACTATCAAAAGAGCTGCGTGAACACGAAATTCACTAAGAGCGCTTTTAAGTTAAAAGCCGTTTTAATTATTTAGGTTCCATTTTAGATGGTAATTTATTTAACATTAGCGTTTGTGACGGTCAAACAATTAGCATAAGCTTAATGGACAATTAGAGCTAAAAATATTATTTATTTCCCTCATTCAGCTATTAAATTGTATCTATCGATCTCTTATTAAAGTGTCATTCAAAATCCTGTCAAGCATTTCAACAGAGGCTTGGTCGTGTATTCTGTTTAAAAATTAATTAAAGTACCACATGAGAATGATAACATCATATATTAGATACTTACATAATATACGAAAGTTTTCTCATTAAATACGGTGAAAGTCCAGCAATTTTTAATGTCGCCTCTTTGTAGTAGCTCGGCCATACAATTTGGGCATTTCACTGTTCCCTTCGGAAAGGGAAAAAGAGGCCACAACGTGCTTCCCTTAAACAAAAGTAAATTTTTAGTATTAAATGAATTTCTGTAGGAACATGCTTGACAACAGCAATGTTAGTTTCGCTCAAGATTTGCTCTAAAGCAGCCTCACGATTATTTAATTTTATAAAATACATGTATACCTGGTATGAATGTAGTGGACTCTAATTTCATTTCTTTTACTTGTAGCAACTAGGTTTCCTTGATTCTAAGACGATTTGTCTTTCCTTCCCTTTGGTTATCTGAGCATAATGTAAACTCTTTTCACTTTTTATTTCGTAATCTAGACGTCCATTTTATTTGGATATATGATTTTCCTGAAAGAAATAGGGCTAACTAGAGCTTTTACAAGTGAAAAAGTGGGATATAAATGAGCTCCCTACAAAATACGTTTTAAAAAAAATAACCTTGCCTTAAACGCAGCATCGAACCACTAAACCTAGTGAGAGATAATTGTAACTATATACCATTATTAAAGCCATTTTATTTTGGTTTTCGTGTCCTTTGATGTAACATTCGTCAAAATTAGCTAGCTGGTAGCTAGCTGATCTTAGCGTTTGCAGATTTGAAAAAACCCTTAACAGAATCTTACTATTCCTTCTTCTACCACTGAGAAGTGTTTTTACTTCGTCCTTCTATCTTTTAACATTGGAAATGTTTTTGTTTTTCTCTTATGGGGTACCAAATCGCGAAAAAGTGCTTGCTACATTTGGCGCATCACGTTATACGCGTGAGAGATTGTGTTAGTTTGTTTATGCGGACTGAATCGGTTCAAATGACAAAAATAAATTAAAACTAACTGAAACTAGCCGAAAGTTGATTGAACGACTAACACAAACTAACTAAAAGTACCCCAACGTACCGAAAATGGTTAAATTGTGTCGGAACAGATTTAAAAAAATAAGAATAAGTTAAAACTAATTCAAACCGAACATTGGCAAGTAACCATAACTAACCAAAACATTAAGATTGGTTATAACGTATCGGATCTGGTTCAAATTACTAAAATAAATTGAAGCTAACTGAAACTAACCGAGAGTTGATTAATCGACTAACCAAAACTAACTAAAAGTAATCAAAAGCACCAAATAGGGCTAAAACGAATCGGAACATATTAAAAATATTAAAACTAACCAAAACGAACCAAAAGCAAAAAATATCCCAAATTAACCGAATTTTGGCCACTATCCAAAATTAACCAAAAACATTAAAAACGGTTATAACGTATCGGAACCGATTCGAACGACTAAAATAAATTAAAACTAGCTAAAACTAAACAAAGGTTGATTGAATGACTGGCGAAAACTAACCAAAAGCACCAAAAGTGCCTATAATGTATCGGAATAGATTACACAAATTAAAGTATGTTAAAACTAACCAAAACAAACCGAATTTTGGCGACAAACCAAATCTATTAAAATTGATTATAATGCATCGGAACCGACTCAAATAACTAAAATAATTTGAGACTAAGTGAAACTAACCGAAAGGTAATTGAACGACTAACCAAATCTATTAAAATTGATTAAAACGTGTCAGAACCGGATCAGATGACCAAAATAAGTTGAGACTAAGTAAAACTAACTTAAAGTTGATTGGACCACTAACCAAATCTGTGATAATTGATTATAACATATCGGAACTAGCTCAAATAAGTAAAACAAATTGAGATTAAGTGAAACTAACCGAAAGTTGAGTAGACGACTAACCAAAACTAAACAAATCTATTAAAATTGATTATAACGTATCGGAACCGACTCAAATGACTAAAATAAGTTAAGACTAAGTGAAACTAACCGAAAGTTGATTCGACAAATAACCAAAAATAACCTAATCCATTAAAATTGATCATAACATATCGTAATAGGTCCAAGTGGCTAAAATAAGTTGATACCAAGTGAAATGAACCAAAAGTTTATTAGACGACTAACCAAAACTAACCAAATCTAATAAAATTGATTATAACGTATCGGAACCGACTCAAATGACTAAAATAACTTTAAACTAAGTGAAACTGACTGAAAGTTAATTGACGACTAACCAAAACTAAGCAAATCCATTAAAATTGATTGTAATGTATCGTAACCGGTTCAAGTGATTAAAATAAATTAAGACTATGGAAAACTAACCGAAGGTTGATTGGACGTCTAACCAGAACTAACCAAATCTAAGAAAATTGATTATAACGTATCGGCACCGGCTAAAATAAGTAAGATAAGTTGAGACTAAGTGGAGCTAACCGAAAGTTGATTAGACGACTAACCAAAACTAACCAAATCTACTAAAACTGATTTTAACGTAGCGGAACCGACTCAAATGACTAAAATAATATGAGACTAAGTGAATCTACCGAAAGTTGATTCGACGTCTAACCAAAAATAACCTAATCCATTAAAATTGATCATAACATATCGTAATCGGTCCAAGTGGCTAAAATAAGTTGATACCAAGTGAAATGAACCAAAAGTTTATTAGACGACTAACCAAAACTAACCAAATCTAATAAAATTGATTATAACGTATCGGAACCGACTCAAATGACTAAAATAACTTTAAACTAAGTGAAACTGACTGAAAGTTAATTGACGACTAACCAAAACTAAGCAAATCCATTAAAATTGATTGTAATGTATCGTAACCGGTTCAAGTGATTAAAATAAATTAAGACTATGGAAAACTAACCGAAGGTTGATTGGACGTCTAACCAGAACTAACCAAATCTAAGAAAATTGATTATAACGTATCGGCACCGGATAAAATAAGTAAGATAAGTTGAGACTAAGTGGAGCTAACCGAAAGTTGATTAGACGACTAACCAAAACTAACCAAATCTACTAAAACTGATTTTAACGTAGCGGAACCGACTCAAATGACTAAAATAATATGAGACTAAGTGAATCTACCGAAAGTTGATTCGACGTCTAACCAAAAATAACCTAATCCATAAAAATTAATTTTAAGGGATCGAAATCGGTCCAAATAATAAACAAAAGTAAATATTTAGTATTAAATGAGTTTGTGTAGGAACATGCTTGTCAACAGCAATATTAGCTTCGCTCAACATTTGTACTAAAGTATCCTCACAATAATTTATTTTTTTAAAATATATACCTGATCTGAATGAAGAAGACTCTAATTTCGGTGCATTTCATATATTTTGCTTATAGCAACAAGGTTACGTTGATTTTTAGACGGTTTGTCTTTGTCTGGTATGCCCCTACAAAATAATTTTGAAACAG
Source organism: Pissodes strobi (assembly GCA_016904865.1). Lineage (NCBI taxonomy): Eukaryota > Metazoa > Arthropoda > Insecta > Coleoptera > Curculionidae > Pissodes > Pissodes strobi. Next base: position 29,058 of record MU185905.1, read on the forward strand.
TTAACCTTACCTTATCTTAATGGTTAATACCTTGTGGAAGATAATTGTGACCATATACCATTACGAAAACCATATTATTTCAGATTTCGTATGTTTTCTTTGATGTAACTCTCGTAAAAATTAGTTTAAATTCTTATGTGTATTAATATTTTGCCTTACACCGCCGAGCCGAGCCGTCGTGAATAAGCCGCTTTCTATTAATACCACATCTTGAGCAGCTGGAAATGTGTAACTAGGAACCGCCATGTATACATACTTACTTTTCAGACCGCTTATTGTGGTTTAATTTTGACAATTACAGGTTCAGTATATGGCATGTCTTTTGTTGTAGTTGAATGGAACACAGAGCATGAGTGGGTTCTGTTCTTGGACGTCATTGCTCGCAGGTATCGGTTGCTAGTGGTATGTAGTAAATTTCTTGAGTGTGCCTGTTGAATGTGCCGCCATTTGTGCGGAGCTTTGGCACTTGTGTGACCAGAAACATGTATACCTTGAAATTGATTGCCTTTGGCTCCACAAATGATTACGCTTATTTTGAATTGGTATAGAGCCTCTTCGGCTCTGGCTCCAGGATGTAAACTGCACAAGTGCTAGTTTAGTGATCCTAATGAATTATCTAAATCTACGTTTCGATAGGCAAGTCTGCTATCGTTATCAAGAATGAAAGAAACTAAAAATGAAAATGGTTAGCAAATACAATAAAACAGTAAAAAGCTCTTGCAGATTGTCAAGCTTTGAACTGGCTTTGACAAGATGACAATTATAATGCCATATTTAATTACTGGTAACTGGTCTTTAGTGTGATATTGAGGTGTTATTTGGTAAATTAACTTGTTTTTGAAGTTTTATATATCTATAATTTGGTGTTATTCGCTTATGAAAAAATTAATTATTTTTGTTGAAAGGATTAGTTAATTTTTAAGTGTCCCTTATCAACTTCAGTTTTTAGCAAAGGTAACCAAGTGCTATTAAAACTAAGAGAAGTTGAAGCAACACATTCATCTTTATTTAATAAAATTAAAGCTCTTTCTTTAATTTTACGTTTTTTAGATGAAGGTTCCTTTGCTAAAATAACACCTCAATATCACACTAAAGACCAGTTATCAGTAATTAAATATGGCATTATAATAATTGTCATCTTGTCAAAGTCAGTTCAAAGCTTGACAATCTGCAAGAGCTTTTAACTGTTTTATTGTATTTGCTAACCATTTTAATTTTTAGTTTATTTCATTCTTGATAACGATAGCAGACTTGCCTATCGAAACGTAGATTTAGGTAATTCATTAGGGTCACTAAATTAGCACTTGTGCAGTTTACATCCTGGAGCCAGAGCCGAAGAGGCTCTATACCAATTCAAAATAAGCGTAATCAATTGTGGAGCCAAAGGCAATCAATTTTAAGGTAAAAATGAAGCCTTCACAACAATATAGAACATATTTACAAGAAACATGTAGTAGGTGAAAACTGGCTGGTTAAAATTTTGGGAGGAATTTACCGTAGAGGCTGCGCGTAGCCTTCCTTTTATCATCTTTCCTGATGAAAAGCGGAGACGCTCACTTTTCAGATATGTGGCTATTGTGGTGACTAACTTTGTGCCGCGGAAAAGAGTTATTTTTTAAAAACCTTATGCGGATGTTCTACCCGGTCTATTTAAAATTTTGGCTGTATCTGTATCTACCTTTTGCGTATTATTGGCTTGGTGCCTTGACTCAGTAACATTATTTGAACTTGTTGTATCTTTTCATGGCACACACTAAAGGGGGATCCTATGGCACTCGACGAGCGGTGTGTATGACTTGCCTTTAGCGAGCAGCGGATATAAAATATAATCGGCAGGACATGGTTTGTTTACTATTAGAGGGTTTGTTTACTATTTTAGAACATCTAATATTTCACTCACGCATGGCCCTTCGCCCGCTTCGCTCGTTTCGGGGGCTCAACAGAACCTAACCAAAACTAACCCAAGACGTACCCAAAATTAATAAAATAAACTTTTTACAAACATAAGTTTAAAAAAAGCCTTGCCACAGGCGGAAATCGAACCCGCAGTGTCGTGTCGTGAACGCAGCATCGAACCACTAAACCACTAGAGGCGTTGCATGTAACTCCCTGGACCGTCAAGACATTCAAACAAACCCTCCAAATAGTAAACAATACTAGCCCCGCCCACCCAACTGTCATTATGGCTGATAACCGCGGCTCGCTAGAGGCGAATGTGTGTGGGAAGATGTGTGACTGTTTTGCTGCGGAGGTTCTGTATCATTGATCTTTGAGGCAGCTAGCTGATTTTAGCGTTAGCCGATTGGAAAAACCCTCAACAGGATCTTACCTTCCCTTTTTCTACGACTGAGAAGTGTTTTTACTGCATCCTTCTACCTTTTTGAATCTAAGGAGTTCATCATGCTGTCCTACGTGTGTATCTTCATTGTGCCCGATTGTGTACGTTGTCTTCTGGAATGTACGTGGAGAGCTGGCCACGAATTTCTTAGATGAAATCAGTAGATTAAATAATGAGATATTTAGTGGTTTTGTAAATATTTAATTGCTAGTTAATTTATACCTTATTATTCAGACTTTAAACCTTTAATCTTATTTTTTACTTGTTTTGCAAACATAATTTCAAACTCAGTAAGAGAGATTCCTCTAAACAGGTCAGATGCTCCGACCATCTGTCGCCTTTATTCTACATCAGTATTCGAGTACTCTCATTGAACTTAAAACAAGTGTAAAGTCGTTTTTGTGATTATTACTTAACTATTCTAATAATGCTCCAAGTCGTACCATTTTTTTCAAGGTTGATCCTAAGATATTTTTACCAGGAAATAGCTAATTATTATTACCTCATAGAGGAATCGAGAAGTGTAGACAGCACATGATCATGTCGTGGTTAGTTTTGTAGCCGTTTATTTAGCATTTCTGTTTGTTAGATTTTCTTGCTTTATAACTGGCAATATAGGTAAATATCAACTGTCTATCTTAGTTGTTGCGTATGGATGTAACGGATGATTTACCTTATCTACTATGATTATACGATTAGTTAGTTTACTTATATTGTATTGTTGTGACTTATTTTCGTCTACTTTACCTGCACTATCAAGAATATTTCCAGAAAATTTACTAGATGCATAGCCGGTAATTTATTTTTTATCCGATCGGACGAAAAACTATACCTTTCCGATGTGTTTTCTCACTGCAAAAGTCATGATTCCAGTATATTGTATTCGTTGCCTGGCAACATGCAATAACTGTACGTACAACACTTTAGTCCTAGGCTGGGAATATAACATTTCTGTCATATTTAAACACCTTGTTTGTTAGATCTGACGTTTATCAAAAGCAAGATTTAGCTGTGGTTTCCCTAGTTACGTAATAAACTCCAAGCTCGCTATTATAACTAATTCCGATCGGATAAAAATAGTATGTGCAACTCGTAGGAAAAGCACATTCCTAGACTCTACAATCGTCCAGCAATGTTTTGCTTTTCCTACTAGTTACACAATTTACTATGGCGTGCCGCAATAGATATAAGTTTTAGTTTTAATTATTCGGTTTATATGTTAATTGATACAATAAATAAGTCATTTCTCTTTTTTTAACTTTAACTGAGTTTAGTAGTAGCGTTTATTTCAGTAACAATATTTGATAACAAGTTTTCTTTCGCTATACGTCAATGGCTGGTTCATTTCAATTTAAAGTTTCAGTTTTGATTTTGCTCAGATATTACTTGAAGTGGAGTAATTTTTCCCATCCAGACGGTCTTACAGTATCATTAATTGCTTTTATTTTATTAGTTTTTTTTAAATTTTTCTACTTGTGTAAGCAAATCACTATAAAACATATTTTATCTCTTTCATTCATTATCTTTTAGTATTAGCGTTCCAAAATGAGACGTAATAAGAGTAAGTGTAATTGATTTCAATAACTGAGCTTAGCAATTGAATCGTTTTAATTTATTTTTATTTTGAATTGACTTAACTTCTGATTCCACTATTTTTTTAACTTCCTAAGTCAAAACAACTTCCATATACATCTTGGGGATTTTCTGACTTGTGCCGCCGACAAGCTGATGCTAATATTACCACCCCCCCTACTATCCGGCATTTCAGCTAGGGCATAATATCCACTTTTCGAAGGCAGCTCGTTCAGGCGCATTTCATGATGCGTAGGCATCACTAATTGCAAATTTTCTTAGCTTACCTTTACATTTTTATTACTGTATTTACTGTCAGTTTCTTCTAATTTGAGGTGAAACTAAATAAATAAAATTGGAAGATTGCAAATCATGTTCTAATTTGATGAACAACCATTTTATTCGCTGTATTATCCAAAACATGCATGCCAGCTTGTACCGCTTGCTTACATGTATCTAATCGTCTCTAATCAAAACACCCGACCAGGGTGTTTGCACAGGATTTCCGCCTAGGTGGAAATAAGCCTTGTATACGAAATCTAAATAACTGTATTCAAATTTGAGCCACGAGATAACGCTTAACATATTGAAGTATGCCTTTTCGTTATACCAAAATTGTCGGAAAAACTGAACAGCGAATACGACCAAGCCCGAATTCAAAAGTTTTCCAGTAAATAAACCGATGTATTGGCTTTTCTTCTTTTATTCTTTTTGCGGTGGAAGCAGTTTGACAAATGATAACATGATAATTTAGGGCAGTTTATTTTATCCCTTAAATTAGATGTTTAGTTGCTGCTCAGTGTATGTAATCGATTCCTCTAGCTGCCAGTGTACATAAATACATCATTATAAACATTTAAAACATATCATACTCGAAATAGTAGAAATAATGACAAAACGATTTAGTGTAAACATACTGAACTTATACTTACATAAGTTCTATGCAGAACGAATGAAAATTTTTTATTAATCATGCCCACACCAATATAAGACCTGCATTATGGATTTCAAAATAATTAAATATTTGGTTAATTTGGCAATTATTGTATTTTTATCTGGTAGTTATTTTGAAATGTATATCTATTGAAATGTGTATGCGCCTTCAACTGCAAACCCCAATTATAATGAATGAGTTCCTTTTTGGTAATTATTATAGGTAGGTATAATACTCACTTTAAACATGATGATTTTATGAAGCTCCTCCCTGTAATGTCTTTAAAAAGTCACATTTTCTGATTGCATTGAATATTATCTCAAATTCAGAATAATACCATGGAAGGTACCATTTCCAATAAGCATCTATGGCGTTTGTACAGTTAATGTTAACAACAAATAAAAAGAAATGCCGAGAAATCGGCTAATAAAATTTTAAATTTTGCAATCCCTTGTTTATACGATTAGGATATTTATACTACAATAAATTTAAAAATAAAAACAGACACAAAGTGAAAAATATGTATATTTGCAAGAGAATGACTGAACGTGAAACATGTTCTGAGCTGCTCAAACATTTTCAAGGAGGAACAAGATTTTTGTATAAAACCTTTCATGAATTTCGAATTCGATGGAAATACATTCATTTCCGCAAAATTGACTATTCTTAATCCACCTTTGGTAAATATGTTAGATCAAATCTTACAACTTTACTGTTATCACTATAGTTTTCTTTGTAAGGCTTTCTATCCAAGCGCGTCTAGGAGTTCCCTAATTGCCATTTTTCCATGTATATTCATCAACACCTCTTCAAAGGGACAAAGTGCTCACAAAGTTCTAGCTCGTGACGTCATGCATGAAAGCCTTTGCGATTTGGAGCAAATATGTCGGATGTGAGCTTGCGGGTGGAAGGGTAATCACAATCGAGACGCAATTGAGTACAACGTTGCCAGAATACTACAATAGTAGCGAATATTAGCATTGTAAAAAAACAAATTAACATAAAATATTCTTTCGTCTTTTCTAATGTGGTATTTCGTACTTTATTTATTTATTTTCTAATGCCACTATTTTGTTTGTGTACCTTTCTACAATAATACGCCGGCCGGATAATTGGTGGCCACTGCGCTCTGTAGAAATTCTCGGAATGAGAACAAGTAAATAAGTACATAAGTTCTATGCAGAACGAATGAAAATTTTTTATTAATCATGCCCACACCAATATAAGACCTGCATTATGGATTTCAAAATAATTAAATATTTGGTTAATTTGGCAATTATTGTATTTTTATCTGGTGGTTATTTTGAAATGTATATCTATTGAAATGTGTATGCGCCTTCAACTGCAAACCCCAATTATAATGAATGAGTTCCTTTTTGGTAATTATTATAGGTAGGTATAATACTCACTTTAAACATGATGATTTTATGAAGCTCCTCCCTGTAATGTCTTTAAAAAGTCACATTTTCTGATTGCATTGAATATTATCTCAAATTTAGAATAATACCATGGAAGGTACCATTTCCAATAAGTAGCTATGGCGTTTGTACAGTTAATCTTAACAACAAATAAAAAGAAATGCCGAGAAATCGGCTAATAAAATTTTAAATTTTGCAATCCCTTGTTTATACGATTAGAATATTTATACTACAGTAAATTTTAAAATCAAAACAGCCACAAATTAAAAAAATGTGTATATTTGCAAGAGAATAACTGAACGTGAAACATGTTCTGAGCTGCTCGAAAATTTTCAAGGAGGAACAAGATTTTTATAAAATCATTCATTAATTTCGAATTCGATGGAAATACATTAATTTTCGCAAAACCGCCTATTCCTAATCCACCGTTGGTAACTATGTTAGATCAAATCATACAATTTTACTGTTATCACTATAGTTTTCTTTGTAAGGCTCTCTATCCAAGCGCGTCTAGGAGTTCCCTAATTACCGTTTTCCATGTATATTCATCAACACCTCTACAAAAGGACAAAGTGCTCACAAAGTTCCAGCTCGTGACGTCATGCATGAAAGCCTTTGCGATTTGGAGCGAATATGTCGGAGCGGATCTTGCGGGTGGAAGGGTAATCACAATCGAGACGCAATTGGGTACAACGTTGCCAGACTACTACAATAGTCGCGAGTATTAGTATTGTAAAAAAATAAATTTACATAAAATATTCTTCCGTCTTTTCTAATGTGGTATTTCGTACTTTATTTATATATTTTCTAATGCCACTATTTTGTTTGTGTACCTTTCTATAAAAATACGCCCGCCGGATAATTGGTGGCCACTGAGCTCTGTAGAAATTCTCGAAATGAGAACAAGCAAATAAGTACCGTTTAAAATATGGTGCATTATTGCTAACCATCTTTCTAAATACATACCTACATACGTAC
>MU185905.1:36397-64531 GCA_016904865.1 Pissodes strobi
TACACTGTTCTTATTGCTTTTTCATACATATTTAAAATCAAACATATACTTTCCGGACAATTTTCCGATCTAAATATTTGGCAGTACCGCTGGTCCCAACACCCGAAAATTATCGAGAGTCTACTATACTTACCTTACTCCACAGGACTAGAATCATAAATCCCAAATTTCATCAAGTTACCGTCAAAAGGAAAGCAATGGTTTGACAGAAGATGCGAAAGAGCTGTAGGTAGGAAACAGCAATCCTACAAGTACTGGCAGCAAAATCAGACAGCCGAAAACCGCAATTATTTCGTCGAAGCGAGAAATGAATGCAAACGTGTGATCGACGAAACTAAGAACAAACACAATCAAAGGATCAGGAATACATTTTGCAATGACCCAGTGGCTTCAGGAATTTATGATCCGTAGCAAAGGCAGTAGGTAATAACTTACAAAAACATCTCTCCTACCTTTGGCAGACGAACGTGGCATCACGGCGTCTACAGCCAAAGAAAAAGCAAACATGCTCACCAAAATGTTTTCATCGCACCCTTCCTTAAACGTCCCCCAAGGCAAGGCTCCCGCCACCATATCGAACATCAACACTACCATGGCAAAAGTTAAGTTTCATCACCGTGATATTCGTAAATTTTTTTAAGAACTAGATACGCAAAAGGCATCAGGACCAGACATAATACCTGCCATCGTGTTAAAGAACTGTTTACCCCTAATTATAACATGAAACTTTTCAAGAGTCGTGTTGAATCAACAACTTCGCGCACACACCGCTCGTCGAGCGCCATAGGATTCCACTTGAAGGTGTGTGTCACTGCCATAAAAAAATAGAGCCGGCAATAGCGCAAACAAAATAATCAATTAGTTTACGAATTTGCCCATACTTAACGGCTGGGGTAATCGGTAATTATTGTTGTTTTCTTGCATTTGTCTGAAATCGGAACTATGTGTGTGCTTTTAAGTGCGTGAATCTTGTACCTAATATTTCGTTGTATGTTTAGGTATGCAATTTATATTGTTAGGCATATTTTTAAGTATGTAAAACTATATATTTCTGACTTAAAGATCTGTTGCTTTTGTGCCGATAGATATTTCAAGTCAAGTCTTTTGAAAAGGGGGAAAAGTCTCTATAAAATCTTTAGGAAACTATTTGGAAAGAAAGGAAGTAAAAATGTGTTATAAATGAACAAAGTTCGTCATCGAATTCCGATATATCATTTGATGAACAATCTTTCTCCGATCGAGGTTTACATAATATTGAAACGGAACAATCCAACATTGACCCAGAAGAGACTAATGGCGAAGGCTCTTCAGAAAATGTAAAAGTATATATCCCTGAAAACAGTCGAATGGATGATAAATGTTATTCTTCTTTTATATACATAAAACGACAAAACAAAATGGCTTGTCCATAAATTAAAAAGAAGACGTCCAATACTGCACGACATAATGTTGTCATAAAGTTGTCTGGCGTAAAAGGCATTGCTAAAGACGCTAAACTAATAATAAACTGTTGGATATTTTTTCCCCGATAAAATTATAGGCTACATCGTTGAACACACAAACAAACAACTGCACAGAATGAAGCAAACACAGCAGAACGAGAAATATTATTCAGCTACTGACTATAAAGGACGGTTTTTAGGACTATTATAATATAGTAGGGCAGCTGAGTCGATCGTTGAATAGTCTGGGGTTTCATATAGAGTATGATCTACCATTCATCTTAGCAAATTTCTATAAAATAAAAATATTATTCTATTTGGTGCCGATGAAGTTTCACTTCTCATGTGTGGCAAACAAGCACAATATTTTTTACTCTAAAGGAAACGCGCTATTTCACTGTAATCTCTTGCTTTTGGAGTTACGCTATACTTTAAAAGCAACGATGTTACAGTAACGCGTTACTATTAGAAAGTGCCGAAAATAAAATAATTATTATCTATATTTGTGAACAAAAGTAACTGTAGAGTGACTTGTTACGCTTTTCAACTAACGATGAAGAAACCTTGCAGAAGCTGCATACATGAAGCAAGTTATTCATTATTGAGAAATAGAACGAAGAAGAAGACTAGGATGGGCTGCTTTTGGAAAATTAGCTCATGTACTCAAAAATAAAAAAAATATCGATGCATCTGAGATCTAGGGTTTTTGATCAGTGTATCCTACCAATACTTACATACGGAGCCCAGACATGGATGCTAACGAAAGAAATAACATCGAAACTTAAAGTAACACAGAGAGCAATGAAGCGAGCTATACTGGGTATATCTCTGCGAGACAGGAAGAGAAACGACTGGATAAGAGGCAAAACAAAAGTAAAATATATAATTGAAACAGTCACAAAATTGAAATGGAAATATATGGGACATGTGGCAAAGCGAAAGGATGGCAGAAGGAGTGCAAAAATTATAAAATCGAGACCAGGGGTGTGGGAAGAAGAAACCGAGGAAGACCCCAAACAAGGTGGTATGATGACCTAAAAAAGACCACAGGACTAAATTTGATATGGGAAGCACAGAATAGAAACAACTGGAAATCTAGGCAGGATGCCTATGTCCAATTCTGGATGAAGGAGGGCTGATGATGATGATGATTCATTATTGCGGATATTTTCGTAAAGAATGGACAAGCGTTTATCATCCGAAAAGTTGTCTAATGTTGAAAAAACAAAATATTTCATAACATTGCTTAGCCAAGGTTCTTAATTCAATTTATAAATCGTTCCCAAATCGCAGTGCAGCGTTTTGAAGCACGCTCATAATTTAACGGCCCAGCGGGACCGAGATTTATGTTTTGGAATTGAATACGATGTAGTCGTCATTTTGCGGCTCCATTTTTTTCTAACGGATGACATTTCGGGAATACGATGGGCTTAATGGCTCTTATTGCAAATTTGGGAATGATAAAGGGTTTATTCGGCAAAATATCGTACAAAGGGCAAAGACCGAATGTTTCAGTCGCTTTCGGGCATAGCTCGAAAGTTAAACGGAACAATGGGCATGAATATTTGATTTTATGTTAAATAGTCAATAGAATTGTATCTGAAATCATACTGTTTGTTTCTTTTTTGCCTGTAGACGTAAAATTACTACAGTAAAAACTCTGTTAATAACCACCTGCCTATAGTGACTAGTTTTGAATTCCCCAAATTTACAAATTCAAAAGTTCATTCCATTGTATCTATTTATACCGCCCGTGGCCGCCCATCGAAAAAAATTTTGAATATAAAATAGTGTTAAAATCACCCTCAATAAAGAGCAATAAACCCCAAGAAGTTCTAAATGGTACGAATGTTTTCATTATGATAGATAGGCCATGTCATTTATGCTTTAAATGCGGCCTACATAATACTAGGCTTTGCGTTTTTTTAACTTTTCTTCAATATTGAATACTTTGAGTGTGGCAAGGAAAAGAAAAAATTAATATAATCTATAGCATAAAAATAACAGTGTTAGGCACAAATAATTCACAAATGCACTGTAAAATACAGCAAAAATCCGGTTGAAAAATAGATTATAGTTCAAAATTTAAATTTAGCCCTATAAGGTATCTAAAAAATAGCACCATTAGAAGCTACTAGCCGTTGTCTGCTGCTTCTGTTAATAATATGTTTTTCTAGCTTTCATTGTAACGACGCACTTATTTCTTCTCAGACATGAATTACTATAACTTCGGACTGGTTTATCTGATTTAAAAAAATATATATGTATCTTGATTAATAGGCTATTTAGAACAGATCAGAAACATAATACAAATAGATAACATATTCAATGTTTGAAAAGCAAACTGTACGATATTATTTATGGTCCTCTTAGTGCATATTTCCAGTAACTTAAAACATAATAATATGGTTATAAACTGCTCCTAAGATGAAGAACACAATGAAAAATTTACCTTTCGAAATTTTAATATCCCTGTATCTCTTTTAAAGGACCACCTCTCATAAACTACCAATATGATTCCAAATAATGAAAAATGATCGCTATTTAAATATTTTACTGTATAAGATTCAATTGAAAACGATAATCAATTCAGCGATGGAAAAGAAACAAGACTGGACTTCAAAAACATAATACGAGTAACGATGCTCATGCAGTTTGGGTTATTTGTAAACTCTTCCCCTTCATCGATTTGAAAGTTTTAGAAGAAAATACCGAAATTTTTAAAAATACCCAAATTTTTAGCAGCTGAAATAAATTTTTAAATAATCTGTTATATGGTGATTGATCCAATGTATATTTTTTTTAATCGCTCACAAACTACGCCACTCTTAGCATTGCTGGATACCCTAATAATCAATAGCTCTAACTATTAAAACAACAATATCTAAAGTAAAATATTTGGTTAACATAAATTGATTCACATAAAGAACAAAAGATTTATAAGGAACTTTTATTTCGTCGAAGCTATTTTCAGTGTTCAAGATAACGCTTCGAGAGAGGAATGTATTTGAGCCGGTTGGATATAAAGAAAAGAAAAGCCATTTATTTTGAATTATATATTTTTAGACAAAAAAATATAATTTGAATATTATATGTAGGATACGCAGCTGATGCTGAGGGAGCTATCGACGTTCTATCTATATAATATTTCTATTTAAATTTCAGCCGCATAAAGTTAACGTTCTAAGGATGATTTTGCAAAGAAAAGCTGGTGATAAACATAAAGGAAATAAAAGCACCTCCAAAAACTATCTATATATAAAACCAACTATTTTAAGGACAAATAATTCACAATGTGTAGCAATGTAACGCAAAGACAAAATACTTTGTAAAATATTTCGAGATATTTCAAATATAAAATGAAGTTGATAGTACTTGTAATGTAAACAGCGTTACATGAAAATGAATTCCTTTCAAAGTAATTATTAATCGTTGAAAGATAACGTCACCAACTAACGCATTCATCGTAAAGCTACCATGCTGCCAAGCCAATGAATGTCTTTGTTACATATACAAGGTGTTCCTAAATGTAGTGTCACTATCGAATATGGTGTTTTAGTAAAAAATGCTTAATCTTGAAATTTTGCCCCATAAAAATATCTAAAAATCATACCATTAGAAGCTAAAAGCCTTTGTTACTTCTGTTAATAAAATATTTTGGTAGCTTCTGTGGTACACTTATCTCTTCTCGCACATGAATTGCTATAACTTCGGACTGGTTTAATTGATTTTCATAAAGTGTATCTTGTTTAATAGATTATTTAGCAAAGATTAGAAACAGAGTGCCAATGTTTGAAAAGCATACTGTAGGATATGATTTATGGTCTTATTACTGAATATTTTGAGTAACTTCAAACATGGTATGATTATAGTGGTGGTGTTTCTGGCAGTGGGTTTCGCGCGTAGCGCATTCGCTCTATAAGGCCTCCGTTCGGGCTTAGCTAGTACTAAGGCAACCCTCCCAGATAGGTTACATCCTTGTTGGATCGGTGGACCCTTGTTGGGCCGGTGGCACTATATTTTTGGACCCTCCAAGGTGTGGAGCATGTTCTCTCTTGCAGGCTCCGACTATCACAACTAAATAAAAAATAGCAGCTGATTGCTAAATATTTGCAGGAACAGACAGAAAAAAACCCACAGGAATATCCAGTTCCTCCCGACCTGGATACCAGCGTAAATAGGGATTTCTTCTGGCTAGAACACCCGATTCTTCCTCGGGGAGAAACGACGGTAACTGAACGTTAGCCACGTGCTCAATCAATGGCGACAAGGGGGGCCGCTACAAAACGCGTGTTGACTCGATCGAAGACGAAGCGGTATGCCATGGTATGATTATGAATAGCTCCTAAGATGGAGAATGCAATGACAGATTAACCTTTCGAAATCGAAGTCCGTTTCATAGATATTTTGATTTAACAAAATAAGAGGTTATTTTCGATGTACCCAGATTATATCCACATATACTCATGGTACCAGAAATAAATAATGACTAGTTGAGCAGTGTATATACTGGGCATATCGAAAGCACTTTTTTAATTTTTAAATCAAAATATCTGCAAAACAGTGAAAGATAGCGGTCTACGGTTTCAACAGGTTAATTTGACATCTTATCAGTGAAACCTATTAATATCGAACGCTGAGGAAAATTCAATAAAAAAAAACGAGGAATAATTAATAACCTCTACAAATCGAAAAATACTGAAACGGTGATTTTCAAATAAGGAAGAAAAAGGCTTGCCATTAACTTTTCAAAATTCAGTGAAATGCTTCAAACGGTAGGTATTTATTTATTAATATTAGATGACATTGTCAACACTGCTAGAGGCTCTGCCTCTTTAGCAGAATTGCTGAGGGTAAATATATAAATCATTTAATCTACTGATTTAAGTTTTACCATATAAATTGTAGTTAAATAAGTAAGTTCTAAATTCGAACCAAATTAAATTTTTGTTCTGCAAATCCAATTATCTTTTAAGCTTCGTCCCATTTATCTTACCTTAGAGAAACGTTAAAATTTTATTTGGAATTAAAAATAAATAAATCCTTTAAATAGTAGCGGCTATCCGGAACATCTTTTAATCTACTAGAGGTTTGTTTTCGACTGTTAAATAAACAAAGGAGATAATATGAATGTCAAATAAAAGACAAAGTGAAACTATTTGTTTAAAATCTCAAACGTAATTTCAAATTTGAAATTAATTGGAAAGTTTTGTAAATTTGGCTTACGTTCACTGTTTAGCATTATAGGCAACTTAATGGAATTATGTCGAATTCTGATACTAACAGAACTTCAACTATTGTATAATATAAAGATTTTTTAGTGTCAGAAAGTGGATGGCAACCACATGTTTCTTTAAACAGACCACTGCTCGACACTTCTCTTGATCTCATTTTTTAATTAAATGTCAGTAAATGGTGGAATTAATTATTTCGACTGCACGATATTTGAAGACGACATATACCTCAAAGATTCCCTGTATTTACATGGAATCATTCCACAATTCCACTTATCTCTGATTTACTATTCGGTTATGCACTTGATTATGAAATTTGATAGTGAAATCGTAGCCACCACTCTCCTAGTATATCTATCCGATCTTACCGCTGTATTAGTATATTGGATATATTATATCCAATAGAGTTTCACTTGAGAAAAGGTAATTTTCAACAGCATCAATAACCTTTGGTCTTCATTTGATATTCTATCACAAATAATAGTTTCACTTCCCTATCCGTAAGTTAAGTATTGGCGGCATATTGTTGTCAGTTGTATTATACAGGATATCCTAGCCGGGAGTGACCAATACTCACTTAATATCAAGGCATTAGTGCTTATCGTGTGACGTCATCGATGTAGGCAGTGCAATTTTAATCATATAAGGGAATACACACATTAATATTTATGAAAACTATCAATAGTTAACTATGACAGACTTCTTGACAATTCCCAAATGTTATGTGTGAGTTTTGGTTTAATACTAGGTGTATTATTAAATGCTGGCTCCCAACTTCTCTACACCTGCGCCAAAATGCAGGATATGTATTTATGTATAATATTTTTTTCATACTACTGAAAAATTTTTATTACACATTAATACATATACTGAACTATTCCATACCTTCTCTTAATTAGTATTACTTAAAATAATGAAAAAGAACTCGATAAAAAATATACTTTAGTAGCTATGATGTAGGTATGTAAGTGTTTAGGTGTAAAAACTATATATATTATAGAATAAAAACCATGAAAATACATTAAACTTTTAAAGAAATAGGTCTCAAATTAAATAATGTTTAGTTATAAAAATATTTAGGTAGGTATATGGCCTACTTCCTTAATGTATCGAGTTTCTTAATTTATTTTTCTTTAAATGGTCGCTATTTTTAGCGCAATAGCTTTTAAGAGGGCATTGGAAATACTTTTGAGAGTTATTTTTAAAACGTCCTTTCCATTATAATAAGTACATCCATTGAAATGTGAGACACCTTTTTGTTCAATACAATATTCCAAAATTGAGTGAATCATGAACGGTCTTTAATTATAAGTCTCTAGAAATATACCCTCAAATTCATTTGTTAGCTTATTAAAGATTATGTAAGTCACAAATACAACATTTATAACTTGTCCTTGGGGATGTAAAAGTCCTCCAAGATTTAATTTATTAATGAGATCAAAATTATCCTCAACAATAAATTGCTCGTCATATACCAATTTGTGCCTAGAGCTATCGCATTTTAGTTTTTTTTAAAGTAATATAGCAACAATAACCATCTAAACATGTAATTAACGGCAATACATCATGAAACTAATAATCATTTATTCAAATTTGAGACAATGACCTTTTAATTTGAGAAAAGTCTTGTTGAGAGCAATTTCCATCTGGCTCACAATCAGGTAGCTCATAGAACTTACTAACATTAATAGGGCCAAAACTGCGAGACTGCAGTGTTAATATAGATTGAATTCTATGTCCCTTCGCTGTCTTATATAACTGTCGCACAGAAACCTGATTATGACGACCTGCCATTTGTCTGTATTTACCAAATTTATCTTTAAGAGGGTATTTCCCTAAGAGACCATAACCAAACTTATGTCTTTGGAAAACAGAAAAAATTAACTATAATTCCATTTTTATAGAAATTTTCTGAAACATAACTACATTTAGTATCCTACCACAAAACTATCCGAAATCGTGAGAAAATCCTACCGTTAAACACAGACGAAAACTTATAAATTGCTCTGTCAGCAAATCGGTCGAACGGCATGAAAGCAGCAGATCTTTAAATCCGAAATATATGATTTTACGTATTTAAAAATACGACTTACAATATAATTTGTATACCTAAATATACAACGAAACATTAGGTACAAGTTTCACGCACTTAAAAGCATATAAATAGTCCCGATTTCAGAAAAATACAAGAAAATAACATTAATTACCGCGGCCATTATCGGCAAATTTGCCAAACTAATATTTGACGTTTGTTTTGCTTCTTTTTTCTGCAACATCGTCTCAGGTGCTGTTGCCGGTTCTATAAGGACATTATTATTTAAGGAAAGTGCACGAACAAGATAGTTGTATTAGATAGTTAAAATACGAAATACCACATTATGAAAAGAGGAAAGAACATCTTATAGAAATATGTTTTTTTCAATATTGGAGAAATTATAATCTATGAGATACATTATCCTATTGTTCGCTACTATCGTAGTAGTCTGGCAACGTTGCAACCCTTCCACCCACAAGCCCTCCTCTTATATCTTCGTCTCGAACTAAAATTTTCCGTGCACTTTCTTCTTTTGTAAAGGGGTTGTTGGAGTGATCCATTTTAAATTAGTATAATTCCTAAGACGGAAATGCTTGAAGCGTGCAGTTTGCGATATTGAACTTCGATAGGGCTATCGGGTTATCTTTAGTAGTTCACATAACAATTTGTTACTTATAACGGGTCTATAATAAAGTTGTCATTTTGCAACTTTGAAAATCTCATCCATTATAGATACTTCGTGTATATGCTATGTTGTCAAAAATCGCTATGGAGCTTTAGGTATTCGAATATCATACTCTATTAAAAAATAAATATTAGTATCAATAACATCTGAAAAGGAATTTATTAACACTCAAAATTATCTAAATTAAAAGGGATAATTAAAAAAATTAAAAGAACTGCTGATTATGCTACCCTTTCTCTTCAACATATATGCAAACGTAAAAAAAATAAATTAAATGATTGCTTCGATAACGATGATCATAATCCTTTTTAAATCCCCAAAGTTAACTGAAATCTCAAAAAAAATCTGGAACAATCAGGCCAGGGAAATAAATTATCCACTAAGGGATCGCCCTATTCAGATTTTGTTTCGGTGTAAAATAGTACCGTATGTGCTTTTCGACTAAACCTAAATCGTTTTTCCAAAATAAACACTAAACTAAACTGTATTATTTCAACATAAGTGCTTACAATAGAAACGTAGTTTTCAAAACCAGATAACAATCGAAATATGGAATTGATCATTTGACAAATAAACTGTGAATTTATAGACTATAAAAATCTGACCAAAATTTTGTAGAATTGTAAGGTTTATTGTGATATTTATATACCTTAACCTTGCATTATTGTGGTGGTTAAATGTAACACAAGTAGTGTGGTGATAATATACATATTACAAACGTAAAACAAAAATTCACAGTCTTTAGCAAAGATGCCACCGGGGAGACATTGAATATTATGAATAAAAACGCAAAAATGTGATTTGTGTTGTAATTCAAATAGTTTTAAAAAGCAGAGTTTAAAAAAGTAAAAATACAAACACGAGTATTTATAATATATATAATTAAAGAAATGCATTTATAACATTAATATTATACATTATCATAATTAAAAAATAAATAAATAAAAAAAGGTGCAGATATAATGATTTAAAAAATTACCCTCTCATTTTAAATAGAAAAATCTTTTAATATATAATTAGCCCTTACGTTACTGTAATATTTTTAACCTGTTCGATTCGTTTTAGCCCGTTTTGATGCTTTGGATATTTTAGTTATCTTTGGTTAGTCGTTAAATCATTTTCCGGTTAGTTTCAGTTAGTTCCAATTTATTTTAGTCTCTGAACCGACTCCTATACGTTATAATCAAATTTAATCTTTTTGGTTAGTTTTGGTTAGTCGCCAAAATTCGGATCGCTTTGGAAATTAACTTACTTTAATTTTTGCAACTTAATCCGATAGGTTTTGGTTAGGTATTCAATCAGCTTTCGATTAGAGTTAGTTACTTTTAATTTATTTTAGACATTTGAACCTGTTCCAATACGTTATATCCAATTTCAATGTTTTCGGTTAATTTGGGTTAGTTTTAAGTTGCTTTAATAATTTTAATCTGTTCCGATGTGTTTTAGCCCTTATTGGTGCTTTTCGATTCGTTTGGTTAGTCGTTCAACCAACTTTCGGCTAATTTCAGTTAGTTTTAATTTATTTCATTCCGCCCATTCGTTTATGGAGTCTAAGTGTTGTGGTATGTGATTTTTGAGTCTTATGTGATTGTTGTTTATTGAGAATATGTATGTGTCGTCTGCGTATATGGAAAGTTTTGTGTGTGGGTGCCTTGGAATGTCTGTTGTGTATAATGTGTAGAGAGTAGACGATAGAGGAGAGCCTTGAGGGACTCCTGCCCCTATGCGCCTTGTGGTGAATTGTGCTGTATTTATCTGTGTAGTGAAAGATCTGTGTTTAAGGAACGATGCAATGAGTTGTGTTAGTGGACGTGGTATTTTGTGTAATCTGTCTAGTTTGTGTATGAGTCTCTCATGCCAAACTTTGTTGAAGGCTTTTTCGACGTCGAGGAGTACAATACCCGAAGGTTACCTTCAGCGTTGCCACTGATGGCAAGTGTCTTCGAATATATCTTAAATTATAATTAAGGTGTGCCACACAATACCTCACAAACGCAGGGTTCAGCTTGAAGTTTTTTGACGTTATGGCATACAAGTGGAATCACCTAAAATAGTTGAGAGTTTGGAACTTGAAAATGGTAGTTTTATTGCAGATTCTTTATAAGTGTAAAATTTTTGAAGTGAAACTTCTCAACGCGCACTGGGAGTAAAATTTGGAGGTCGCGACACACGACGAGAGGCTGCGCTGGCAGGCCGCGGCGGGGCGCGCAGCGGCGACGCTGGCCGCGACACACCGCTGGTCGCGACACACGAGCTGGCGGAATGAAAAATATGAGAATATCTCATAGATTCACGATATGTATTTTAATTTTATCTCCTGCTAAACGTGTGTGTATATAAGTAAAGTGAGGAAACAATAATTCGAAACAAAATTGGGGGATGTATGTTGTATGTATGGTTTTCTATGCATTTTCTTAGTATATTATTTGATTTCTCTTAAGCAAAAATTACTAATTTTTCATTTAGGCCTCCCCCTTTGTTAATTGAGTGGTATATTTAAGAAACTACTTTTTAACCAAATCGGTTACGATATGCATAAGGCTAGGGCGTTTAAGTTTAAGAAGTTTCACTTCAGATATGCGCATATGGTGCACACGTGTTTTTTTTTGTCAAAACATTGAAAGGAAACTAAATTACAATAGAAGTGGAATGACACAAACCACATTCTTAAGCGATTTTTTGTTTTCGGATTTATAACCATTTAAAATGGGTCACTCTCAGCTGAGACAACCTGTATGCAATATGCGAAAAGTTTTTGACTAAATTATTCCTGAATGTGAACTAGAAATTTCATTTAATAGCACTAGGCTATTTAATAGTAATATTAATATTTGCTCTTTTCGTCGTTGATGAATAATATTCTCTATAATATGGCTTCATTTGTGTTGACACAAAACGTCTAAATTAGCAAATAAAACGCATTCATCAACTCGGCCATTGCATATAACGAGCATTGCTTTTATCATTAGCGTGGATAGGACGACTCAAATCATGAGATTAAATAGAATATATCATTACAAACGATTTGATGGATATTGTCGCATTAGATTACTTAATCAACAGTTAAATGAGCCAAGTTTCACACAGACGGTAAATGATTAAAACGTTTAATGCCAATAGTCGGCTGGTATGTGTATGGGATATATTAAGTAAAAGAACACGAATCAAATCGTAGGTAGATTGATACTATGCCACGTGAGAAAAACTACATATTATGACAGAATCATGTTCTATAAATTTACCAGATTTTAATTGTGTGTGGTCTTTGAACCTGTTTTATTGGAATGTGTCGTATCCTCAAGGGAATTAACCTAAGGAAGTCAAGTCATACGATCTGAAAATCTTAAAAGTTGAACCGTTTTGTTAAAAGTAAATACCTCTTCAGATGGAAACTATCATTGGCTACAAGATGTTTGTTAACATGTAGCGTTGAACCTCAAATGTCCAGCTAAGGGGAAATTTTTCACTCAAGACTTCAACATTTTTGGCAAAGCGACAAGAATTTGTATGTTCCTTAAATTTTGAAGGTATGGTTGAATGAATGAATGATATTGTTGGGTATTAGTATACTGCGTCCTGTATAGATTTATTGTATCTCCCTTCTTTGGTACTTCCGTTGATGTGATTCTCAATCAGAGTAGCTCATCCAGCTTCAATGCTTTGCAAGTATTCTGCATCGTTCTATGGATGGAAGTTCCTCCTGTTCGACGATGCTGTAATCATTCACCCGAAGCAAGCCATGTTCGCGACCGCCTCGCACTCCGTGAGAAGGTGTTCCAGAGTTTCCTACCTCTCCTCACAGAACCGGCAGCTGTCCTCGTTGTCACTTTTTATACCCTCCAGGTGCCTTCTCAGCTGGAAGTGGCCCGTAAGAAAGCCGGTGAGCATGCGAAGATTGTTCTTACTCAGTGTTACAATGTTTTTGAGCTTCCTGAGTGAGGGGCCCTAGGAACACTTTTGATTGCCTTAGCCCTGTAAGACGTTACCATAGACTGATCCATTCGGTTCGCTCTTCTTTCCTGACCTCTCCCTTGTAGGTGTGCATCGCTATGCCACAGATGGGTTTCGGTCCGGAATTTGTGCTCCTACTTTTGCCAATTGGTCTACTTTTCCGTTGTCTTCTATTTCAGCGTGTCCTGGTATCCATTGAAGGCATAAGTTGGTATTCTTGCCTAGGTTGTTTGACCAATTCAGACATTCCCATATCATCCTGGAGCTGATTGTTGGTGAGCTCAGCGCTTTGATTTCTATCAAGGCAGCATTGCGCACATCTTGCCATGACGTTAATTTCCGGAGAATTTGGTTCTTGGCCCAAATACTCCGGCTCCAGTTTTCTGTTTAGTTCTTGACCCATCTGTATACTATTTTATGGCACTTTTCCGCAATGTCAGAATGCTAGTGGTGTTCTTTTTCCATCCTTTCCAACTTCTTATCACGACCGTGAGGTATTTTTCAAAATTGTATCTTTTGACTATATAGGCCCTGGGGAGCCCAAAAAGTGATATATGCTTTGTCAGGGATGTCAATTTACTCTTTCTTAGCCATCCTTCCTCGCCGGCTCCCACTCTTGTGACGATCTGGTTACATATACAGGTCTCAAAAGTTGGTGTCGCGGTATCACTTTTGTCTCAAGTTGAAGAAGTAGCTGCAAAAAAAGCAAAAATTCATAATGTACTTATCAAGGAATTGCAAATGTATGTATGTACTCGAGGACTTTTACAATTATTTTTTATATTATATGTATACTTTATTTGAAACGATTTGATAGCAGGAGCATTAGGTGCAGAAGAAATGTTTCTGAACTGAAAAACCTAAAAAGCAGTTAATAAAAGTAATTTTTAAGATTTTTAAGCTTTTCAGCTTTAAGAGCGTTACTAATTAGTGCTTTTGGATAATTTACATTACACCCTGCAGGGATGTTTACTCAAAAGGTTTTAGCAATTTAATATTCAAGTAGCGTAAAAGGTAAGTGTTTGATACCAAAAGAACTTTGCAACTGCTTGTTTAATAGACAATAAACAACTTTAAATTATTGTATTGCATTAAATTAAACATATGTAAAAATACGGGAAATTTTGTATTTTTCTTAAAGATAAGTATATACATGGTGGCCCAGCAATTTTTAATGGGACGAAACATACGACAAGTGTACTGAACTGGATTTTATTAAATTATTTTTAGAGGAACTTAACTTTGAATGTTCTTGCATTGTTTATGATAAATATACATGCATACTGCCCAAGACACATTTTAGTTGCAAATTGAGAGCTTTAAAAAAGCTTTACGGAGCTTCCACGTATATAAGAGTGGCGTTTTGTCGATTTGCTTAAACATATACTTTTACAATACCGACAAAGCTTTAGGAACGTTGTAATGAAATTATTAAATATTTCTCTTAAAACCGGTTGTTGCATTTTAAATCACTTTGTTTTAAGACGTTCATTACTAAATAACCTACAAGTTTTCAAATATGCAGAGTAATCTATGAACAAACGTGGCAATTAATAATCACAAATTCAAAAGGAATGGCTACATCAAGGAAAAAATTTAAAATTATTTAATTACTATAAAAAATGTGTACACCCTCGAAAAAAATATATTGTGGTTCTTAGTAGTTCGTATTTAGATGAGTCGACTGCAAATAAAGCACCATCAACCAGCATCCTATGGTGTGGATCACAGGATTCTGTGATAATACAGAAAAACTTAAATGCAAAATGAACTAAAAGCTGAGGATTATCTTACAGCTAAAATACTTTATGACTACAAGCTTTCAGACAGTACAGCCAGTACAGCCCCTCCTTAAAATTATTCACTCTGACTTAGGATTAATCAGCTTTATGGCATTTCGCATGAAGTGGAAATGTATTCCGTGCTGAACCCAGTTATATAACATTCTCCAACTTTTGACGAAAATTGCGAAGTGTATTTGCTATGATATCCTTGTTTGCTTCCTGATATCGGTTTTTCCATGATTCCTCTAGCTATTCCTAAGTCTTTCTTTTCATAATTTTGTCACTCTAATTGACAGCTTTTTTAAAAGTGTCAAGGAACTTTTCTCACAGGCTCCGTAATTCCTAAGCCACAACTACTAGAAACTCAGCAAAAAGTATAATGTCTGAGACAAATAACTCTTGCTTTGCAAACATAAACTTCAAGCTCAATTCCTGCAGCGAGTGTCGCGAGACTATGCTCTACGCGAAAACAAGCTGAGACAAATGTTTTAGTATTAGTATTTTCGGTCTCTAGTATTCCGTAGGGAACGGGAGACCGAAACATATATAGATACAGCCTGAAACCTACGAATACTTATTTTCACGAGTTGAAGATAATATGGCTCTTGGTATAATATCGCGACGTGCGTCGGCTCTTGCTTGAGGCGCTTCACTGGGTACGTAGTAGTGTATAACCCGCATTACCTTTTCTTTCATATTGCTTAACGTAACTCTATATACTTATTTTGGAAATACTCGTTACAAAATTTTATTGTTATTTATTTTACATAAATTATGCAAAATGCAGACTTGGAAAATTAGTGGCAGTTGAGTTAAAATCTTAAAGTCTTGTTGTGATAATAATTTATTCTGCCTTAAAGTTATCGATTTACTTATGGAGAAAACGTATTAAAGCTGTTGTAAAATTGGTATGTGATAAAAATAGGTAGTCATATTAATATAAATGATTACAATTTTATATATAATTATATAAAATATCATATGTTTCTTTAGAGTTATATAAATATCTTTTAATTCAGAGTTGCGATCGGTACTTAAAAACGTAGCGAGGTACTTTACAGCTTCTTCTGTTTAAAATAACGCGTTACTTCATTTTAAAATTACTATCATGTAATAGTAACTCTGTTTTTGTTATTTTTGGAAAGAAACGCTTTATTGTAGCTTACTAACTTTCAACATTAAAATTAACGAATTATTAAAAAAATACCGCCATATTTCGTAGATTTTACCCACCAAACTGCAAAACCAAGTTTGCGAAATGTCAATATGTTTTTAGTTTTTTTTTTAAGTCCTTCTGTTTAAGTCCTTCTGTGTTGTGTTTTAAGGTCTTCTGCTAGGGTTCCGCTGGATAATTCAAATGTGTTGTATTTAAAACTAGATATTTTACGAATTATTAGACGCATCGATGCACGGTTTGCAGAATTTATAAAAGTAAGTATTAATTAATAGGTGTCCAAATTTTTTGTATTTCTTTAATTCTCATTTTTATAGTCTTTCATTTAAAAAGAAAAAAATTATTTCTCAAAGTGTTAATATTCACTTGGATGAAATTTTCATTTTCTTTTTAAGCTTTGTTCATTTCTGATTAGTATATTTGTGTTAGTACTGTTAGTAAACATAACTGTATTTTGTAGTAGCATCACATGTTGGTAGGTGATTATAACAACATAGGACTATCTGTTGTAACGTTATAAATGTTACAAAATCCGGTAGTGCGATTTTTTCCTTTGACTGATCTATTTGTGTTATCGATACTTTCGCTACCTTACTTCCGAATACAATCCACCAGTATCCAGGAATGCTGTTCATAATCGCTCGAAGAATGACTCCGTTTGGAGCGCCCTTTTGACAGATGTGTTACGTATACTTTTTTGTGGGAATTGATGAGTCCTTCTTGTCTTCTCCTCTCAAGGTGAGCAGATAGTTTGAGTATCTACAATTATCGTTGCTATTTTTGACCATCAGGTACATTATGGTGTCGGTGAATTAATTGGCAAATGAGCTAGTATGTGCGTTTTTTGGAATTATCGGCCATATTGCCTAAAAACGATGTGTGACGAATAGTGTGGTTACCCTTCCTATAGAGAAAGGTTTGTTGCATGTTAGTGTTTCTATATTGAATGGTTAAAATTATTTAATTTAACTAGGATCTATGGGATAGAACTTCCTCCCTTGGGGCTTCATGTCCGTCAGACGCTTTCAAGGCTTGATTTTTGTTGTTCTCCTCGAAAAATTTGGATTCTGCAGGTGTCCAGCTATTAAAATGTTTTTACTAAGAACAGTTAATATTCCTAAGTCGCCGAAAATTTTAATGTCGCAGTTAGCGTTTTAACATGTTTTGTAAATTCCAACCTCGGTTTTAGTACCGCCATCTTTTCCTAATTAAAATAATTAAAATTGGTTCTTCCAGTTAACATGATTTTTGCATACAAATCCCGGGTTTTTGACTGGTTGAATATTCCTAATAAAAACGCCCCCTGGCCAAGGTTTTCTTTTTAGAGAAAAGTATTGGGGGAACCTGTTTTTGAAGCACAAAACTAGTGGATGATAGGCCTTATAGTTAGTTCATCTAATCACGGATTATAATGCAGTCGAGAAGCAATAAAAGTAAAAGTCATCTGCGGTTAAAGCCTGACTTCGGATCTTGTGAAGTTAAACACAATGCCATTTACTTATAAGTTATATTATTTTAGTAATAGAATATGAATAGAGTTCCTGAAACTTGAATTTCAATTTAATTTAAAAAAAAAATTTATTTTATTTGAATGTTTTCCCTTGGCGAACTTGTACAACTGAACTAATTTTTTGAATTAATTGCCAAGAATTATGAAATAATTTGTGCAAACAATTTAACCAGAATCAGTTACTAATTCCGGTTTATTACACGGTTTAGGGTAGGGAAATAACTTTTGCAATTTACACTTTTTCTAACTCTAAAAGTGAAGCTGTAGTGGTGCTTCCCATTATAGAGAAAATAATATATTAATTCCAAGTAATACGTTATTTTTATTTTGACGAAGTAATGACTTTCAGTAACTTTTTGTTACAGTTGTTAATCCATAAAGTAACGAAGATACAAAGTATCGCGTTAATTTTAAATGCTTATTACTGTAAAGTAACTTTTTATTCCATTACTGCCAGCTCTGTTTGAGAGTAACTAACTAACTTCTGATGTTTCTTCTAAATAATATCCGTTCTCATAGCTGTAACTGGTACAGTAAAGGTAAGAAGAACAAGATAACTGCAAAAAAAACAGGTAAGTTTGTCTACAAAATTGATGAAAAATATAAAATAGTTTTCGGGAGCGTATCTCAAATATTCTCAATTTCTAATTAATTAAAGAGTGTTGTATACGATCCGCATTTTTTCATTGTTTACATTTTATCTTGCAGAAAAATTGTACTCTGTCAAATAATAACTCTCCCAAATGTACAATATTTCTCGCAAAAATATTTAAAGCAATTTTTCCATAAGATATTTTTGGTCGTGATTTTATTTTGCAATATAAACGGTCAGTTATAAATTAACAGCATTTATTTCCCGACTGCACTTTAGATGGCGCTGCAAATGCCGTTAATCTTATTGGTCTTTTCGGATGTCTCTATCAGATTGAATGTTTAAAATATAAATCCAGTTTCCGGACGTGGATATGGAAAATTTCGAACATATTTTGCAGTGGAAGTCGTTTTGCATATTGTGTAATTTGATTTACGATCTTTATATCAAGGTGAGCATTATATTACAGTTGCAGAAAGCCTGTATATTTTGTTATTGTTCTTACGGTAAATTAAATAAGTGAACTACATGGGAAAATGTATTTTGATCTGCAACTATTATAGGTATAATAGACGAATTGAAGAATTCGAATAAAGTTTTAAGATTATTTTTCGAGCAGGCAAAGTGTATTAAATAAATAGTTTTTATCTACAACCATTTAATAATAGACACGTAATACAACCAGTGTAATTATATTTCTCATAAACAACAAGTGTAATTATGAATTTGTAATAGGCAATTAGAGAGCGGCAGTTACGGAAATGAGAAATGTCAACATAGGTATGTGCTGACGTTTCGTTTGAAGTAAATGTTAGAATTTCATTTTCTAGTTAACTATTTGGTGTGCTTAAGGATGCCGGTAGATAAAGTATAGACTCACTCTCAGAATTTTAAATCACTTTGCTTAAATAAAAAGATGCTACTATATACTTCACTGTGACATTTTTTCTATTTCTATTAATGCTTCCAAACAAAGAACTAGTGGTACTCTAGCAACTATCAACAATAGCCTTAAAGATCACGCACACTATATCTGCACGGACAAGCACAGCGCAGACCTGCATCCAGCATGACATCGCACACTTTGCCAGCACAGACCAGCAACATTAGCCAGAGTCTCGAAAAAATGTCGGTTGTCATGTTGTCAAATAGTAGTTAAGTGTGCAACATAGAAGTATTGGAAATGTGTAGTTCGGAGGAAGAAATTTTCATTTTAGCCATGTTGTGTGAAGAAGAGAAGCAAGCTAAGAAGAAAAGGATATTTTGGCTTCATCCTATAAATCAAAAGAGAAAGCAATTTGGTGAATTTCATTATTTGTCTCCTGACTTAAAAAGATATGAAGAAAAATTTTTTCAATATTTTCGAATGTCACAAAACAAATGAGCTCTTGGATATCATTCGTTCGCGCCTACAGCACCAAGACACAACATTTCGTAGGGCAGTGTCTTCTGAGGAAAGACTTGCAGTATGTTTATGTAAGGTAAGTAAATAGCGGAGATAACACTGATAAAGACAAAAAAATAGTTAGATTTTTTTTCTAGATGTTAAATTAGTTAGATAATATAATACAAAACTAATAAAGACAATAATCATTCAGATTCAGTTTCTTGATTTGTCAAACACATGGGATCCGAGTTACGGAGTATGTTTTTTGTTGACTGTGCAGTTCTTCCTGGTATCCCATTCTAGGCGTAAACTGGCTGCTGGGATGAGGGCTGTGGAGTATATTTTTTTGTTGACTATGCTGCTGTTCCAGGTATTCTACAGTTGGCGTAAAGTGACTGACATAGTTGCGGTGATAAGAACCGTCTTCATAAAATTGACTATGTTGGGGTTGGCGGTAGGCTTGAGAGAGTGTGTGAAATGCGGAGATCTGGTTGTTATTCTGAGGAACGGTATCCTGAAGAAAAGGTGGACATTGTCCCTGCGATGGAGTGGCAGATAATGTAATGTAATTTAGTGACTATTTTGAATAATTTTTGTTTGGCCTCAATTTGCAAGGAATGGTGAAACGTTCTAACGTTGAGTTTCATGGACCGAAAAAATGTGGACAAATATCTTCTTGGGTCGATGGAAGTTTTTGGTTCAAATATGATTGTAGTACTTCAGCAGCACGGACGATCGTTTGTTTGTTTTTTTTTCCTAAGAGATGGTGTACTGCTCATGGATGAGTGTACAGATGCAGATGGGGACTGAAGAGGTTGCGATGCTACCGAAGACTTTAATGTGTCTCTAGTTTCAATTGCCAAGTTTTCAGTAAATGTCTCCTCTTCATCTTCGTTGTTATCACTTTCAGATGGACTATCAAGGTTTGTCAACTGTGACCGTTCTTCAAAACATGGATGAAAAAACTGCATTTGCTGTTCGACCCTGTATAGCTTTATTTTTTTACTTGTTTGTTCACTGACAATTTTAATTTTATTTAAGCTCCGCCTGTAACCATCTCTTCTATAACAGAAACATTTGGTAACTTTGCAAATAAGATATTTTAGATATACGAAAAACTATTTTTTTTTTGAAGTCTGACACTCTGTATTTTGGAAATGAAGCATTGAAGCATTTGCGGACGTATCTTTATATGTACTTTACGTCTAAAATCACCTTTTATTTATTTTGCACCTTATTGATTTACATCCTGTATAAAACTTATCGAAGTAAAAAAGTCTAATTTAGAAAACAGACGCATAAAGAGTTTGAAATCTCCACTCTTCATTGTGTGTATGAATAGTAGTAGTATTTGTTATAAAAATATTGATGATTAACTGTTCTATATCCATTTTTCGGTTCTTCGCAACTGGAGACAGCCTTAAAACAATATCATCCAGCTACCGCGTAGGGTAATCAACTGTAAGGAAAATAGTATACTATACTTGTAATGCTATCTGTAAAGACTTAATGCCAGTTGTAATGCTGAACCCATCCAAAGAACAATGAGAAAATATTGAAAACAATTTCAGAATACGGTGGCACTATCCCAATTGCTGTGGCGCTCTTGATGGCAAACACGTCGTGACAGACCAACCTCTAAAGTCTTGGTCCTTATTTTTTAATTATAAGCAGAGATTCAGTGTCGTTTTAATTGCATTAGTTGATGCTGATTATAAATTCATTAGCATTAGCGTAGGAGGTTATGGAAAAGACAGTGATGCCAGTATTTTCGCGAATTCCCCTCTAGGGAAAAAATGGCAACCGGTAAGGTAAATTTTCCTGATGACAAACCTTTTCAGATTGTACTGAATCTGTATCACATGTTATTATTGGAGATGAAAGATGAAGGATTCCCTCTCCAAGAACACATTATGCAATCTTTCCCTAAGATCAAATGAAATCCAGCTCAGCAGAACAAGTGTATAATTATCGTCATAGCAGAGCTAGAAGAATCGTGAAGAACTGTTTCGGTATTTTGGCCAAAAAGTTTCCGATTGTTCAAAGAAAATTTTCCTAGAACACCTGCACATTGTTGTTGCCGCGATATGTTGCCTTCACAACTTTTTGCGCACTGATACTTCCTATTGAACTTCAGAGGAGGAGGAAATCACCACGACGCCAATGCCGAGTTTACAAAACATTAATAGCAGCGAAGGAGATTCCACCACTAGAGCTATGCAAATTAGATACAAATTTGCACAGTATTTTATGTCCGAAAATGGAGCAGTACCTTGGCAAATAGACATGGTAAGATGACGATACCGCGAGTAATAAGGGATACAATCAATTCACATTATAAGTTAAGTCGTAATATACAAACTCAGAAAAAGTGACCGTTATTCTAAGTTAAACCGTTATAGATTTTACAATTTACATTTATTTTTATCATTTTGTATGTTTAATTAAATTATAATTAATAAATATTATTACCGATGATTCGCTATATGCAATCCTGCAATGAGCTACCGAACCAACAATTATGTCCACATAATATAAAATAACATTACGCCACAGAAACAATAATAACATTTATTTACCTATTTTATTTACGAAGTTATTTTTGTGCTATCTCCTGCCATATTGCATATTTTCTTTCCTGGTTCCTATAAAATGCGTGGCTCGTATCCCATAGCTCTGGATCCTTTTGTACCAATAGAAAAAGCTTTTCTTCATTCATATTTAAACACAATCATACGCGATTTGAACGTTCGAAACTAAAATAAATGAAACCTAACCTACGACATGCCAGTCAATATTTGCAGGTCTGTGAAGGTGCCGGTGCGCACATTAGGATATTGACTATCGGATAAAGACAGCTGTCAAAATACATTCACGACTTGTCGGAAGGGATCGGGTGTTTTCGTTAGATTGCGTTCTCATTTTACCTATGTCTTTACGGTGCAATGAATTGCTTACAAGTGCTCTGGTGTTCAGTAGTTAAGATGCTAAACCTCTGGCTCGGCGGCCCGGTTTCGATTCCCGATGGTGTTTTTTCCGATTTTCTTGAGGTTATATTTGTAAAAAGTTTTTTTCTTGATTTTGGGCATTCCTTGGATTCGTTTTGGTTAGTTTTTGTCCGCTGTGCCCCTGTAGCGAGCGAAGCGACCGGAGAGCTATGCGTGAAGTGGACATTCTAATGCAAACGTTACAAATGTAAATAATTCGCACGTTAGGCGGTATCTGTGATGGGAATGTGTTTTGCAGGCTGTCTAAGTTAGATATTGCCGGTCATATTTGTCGTAGAGCGACACGACCTAATCTGACGGTCGTTGCTGATAACGGTGCGTGCTGATATGCTGGTCTACTGTGCGCTGCTCTATTAAATAACACCGTCGCCTTCACGGGCAGATTTTACTGGTCTGGTCCGTGCCGGTCCGTGGAGGTATAGTGTGCGCGATCTTTTAAAAATCACAAATTCATAATATGCTACAAAGTGATTTTTTTTTCAAAACCTGATAGATTCCCTATATTATTTTATTTTTGAATGTCATCAATCAAAATGGGATATCTGTATTGACTTCTCCGTTGACATGAAAGTTAAATTGTTATTTTTTAGTTAAGTATTTTGTGTGAATAAGGATGGCTGCAGATAAAGTAAAGTATTTGACTACCGTTTAATGAGCTCTGATGATTATAAATTATAACACTAGCAGCAAGCTGCTCGTGTTATAACCATTCTTGTTGGGTATGACATACATTATACGCTCCTCAAACAGAGCGTTAATTAATATTATTCAGATATTTCAGGGGGTGATAGTACTTGACAAAATAAGAAAATGGTTCGAAAAGCGTCATTTTCGATATACAGGGTGGCAAAGTTTATAATTTTTCTCGTATTTTGCGTTGATATTCTGTACGTCCTGAAATAATTCAAATTTGGTGAAAGAATCTCTACAATAAAATGTAAAAATTCTGGGTCGCAGCATGTTTACAGGGTGTTACATTTTTATCTCCGTTTTGATTTATTTACAAAAATAGCCATCGATGCAAAATAAGTGTAGGCTAAATAATTTATCTGGAAAAAACTAATAGGCTTTAGCAGGACATTTGTTAATTCTGTTTCTTGGCTTTCTAACGTTTTGTTTGACGTTTCCAGATTTTTTTACCTCTTTTATGACGGTTGAATTAATCTATGAAATTGCCAGTTTCAATTCTTATGAACAGAGATATCCAAATCGAATACTGCCAGACCATTCAAGAAATCCACTTATTTACCAGGAGCAAATAGAATGGTTAGGAATCCTGAAGTTGAGAAGGCAGTCCTGAATGCAATAAAAAAGACCCTGCTCTCAGTACGAAAAAAATCGCAGCAACACATTTAATTTGTACTTGCCTGCAAAATCGTGGTAGACAATTCAATGTTGTACGTTTACATTTTTGCCAGTGGTTTCTACAGTTGTTAGGCCAAAATTCGTCATTTTTTGAACATGATTTTATTTGGCGATGAAGCAAATTTCTCAAGAAATACCATCAGCAATTTGCATAACAATCATTTTTGTGAAGGGGAAAGAAAATCCGCATTCGGTACGCGAAAATAATTCCCAGGAATGATTTTTAGTAAATGTAATGTAAATGGGGGCCGGTATTATTGACGATTATTTGATAAGACCATTTTTCCTGCCAGTAAGGATAAATAGACTATATTATTGTCTATTTCTCGCAGAAAAACGTCCAGTGCTGCCAGAACAGATACCATTTTTTTTTGAAATCCAGGATATTTCAGCATATAGCTGAGGGAATTCCTAAATTAAATTTTTAACAACCGTTGGCCTCCTATATCCTCGAACCTCCAGACCTGAATAGCCTGGATTTCTTTTTCTGAGGGTGCCAACAAACATTGATGACTCAAACACCAATTCAGACAGAAGAGGATTCGAGAAATAGAATAATAGCTTCATGCTCCCATAGCTTCATACTCTTTAAATATTTGACAGAGTCCGTCAGTCGATAAGGCGAAATTGATTTGTGCATCTTAGCAAAAGGCGGATATTTTCAATAGTTTTCATAATTTTGTTTTTCATTCAACGTTAAAAATTTCTCCCGATTGTTGATTACCCTGACGGCTGATTTAAAATAAAATTAAAAATAATTTTTCCGTTCAGCGTTTCTTTACCTCGCCTACACTTATTTTGCATAGATGGCTATTTATGCAAATAAATCAGAAATGGTGATAGATACAAGAATATTACCAAATACCAAAAAGCTAGAGAAAGGAACAGAGAGTTCCAAATGTCATATCAAAATTTATACAGAGAACCCCGAAAAAAGTTCCGAAAGAGAAAACGATGTAACGCCATATATACTTGACTGACACTTTTAACATTCTGTTGCAGAGTTTTTTAAATATCAAAGCTCCAGTGGAAGAACTATGAAGTCTAATTTTTCCCGGAATCGACATTTTAGCGACGTCAATTATCTTGTGACATAAAGTAGCAACATATCAAAGCTCACAAGGGACAAACAAGGATATTCCACTAAAAACCGCGGTTAAAAATTGGCGACACAGTGGAAAAACGGTGAGACACCCACGTACCGGAGGAAGAACGAGAAGGTTATCTCTCTCCGCCAGCTAAATGCTCCTAGAGTTCTCTGTTTTCAGCCTGCTTTCTGTGATTAATACAATAGCGTTGTTAGCCATTATCAGTTCGCTCTTGTTTATTTCATAATGCGTATTAAACTTAGTGTTCCGCATCATTGTTATTATTCGTAGTGTTAAGCAGTTATAATGGAGAGTGTGTCAATTGAAAGTTTTGAAGGTTGTAAACAGAATGAACCGAAAAAATTAACCCATTTATGTCGTTATGAAGAAACTATGACTAGCATCCCATGAAACATCTGGCAACTGTGCATGTAAGCATATTAAATGCCTTTATTGTAGCTTGTAACAGAAGAAGACGTCTAATCGCTGATTTTAACAATATGCGTACAAAAGATGATCATAGCAGCTATTTATGCGGCCCTATTACTGTACTTCCCCTGGAAAGACGCGACCTTCAAGCGACGACCTACGCGTATTGAGTCAGTCTGAAAGATGAATATACCTTTCAAGACGTTCCTATCTGCTACAAGGCATTTATGGCCATTCACCGAATCACCGTGAGAAGTTGTTCAATATTTACAGCAGTAATTGCGGTAATCTCTCTTTGTGTATGGAAGACCTGGAAAGCGCGATTGTGAGTATTTTGCCTGAATTTGATTACCTGGTTTTTGGGGGCGATCTTAACGTCGACCTACTGATAAATAATAACAACTCTAATTTGTTTCAAAATGTTTTAAATAAATATGGTTTACAGCAATGTGTTGTTAAACCAACTCGTATCACAAACTTTACTAAAAACTTGATAGACGTAATTGTTTGCTCTGCTCCGGATTTTGTTAATAATGTTAGTGTTTTAAAGCAAGATACTATTTCGTATCATTGCTTGATTTCGTGGACTCTTAATGTATGCAGGGCTAAGCAGCAATCAATCTATCGAACATATAGGGATTTCTCTGGTTTCGATTATGCAGATTTCCTGGTGGACCTTAATGAGATTAATTGGAATCATATTTATAGCCTCACTGATGTGGATGGCATGCTGGCCTTTTTTTTATAATAACGTCTACGCTCTCTTCGATTTTCATGCGCCTTTTAAAACATCTAAAATAACTAAAGCGCCTGCTCCATTGCTTACACCTCCGTTAAAAATTATGATAAATGAAAGGAAAAAGGCCTTATCTAGATATATGAAACTTAAAACTGACGTCTCCTGGAACGAATACAAATCATTGCGTAATCTCGTTAACATGGCGGTTAAATCTGAGAAAAAGCCTACCTACAACATTCTTTTAGAAACAATCCTCAACATTTTTGACGCACAATAAAATATTTAAATATGTCGTCTAACAAAACAAACACAAATTTGTTAGATATCGGAACTGCGGCTGAGTTTAATGATTACTTTGTTAATAGCGTACCTAAGATTGACCAGTCTGGCTCTGATCTAATCGACCATCGCTACAGGGGGAATTATTTTTTTGAAAACAATGTGAACTCATTTATCTTCCAACCTACTACATCGGAGGAGATTGAAAATCATATTTATAAAATTAGGTCTAATGCAATGAGGTCTGATAATGTTAATGTTAAAATGCTTCTCTATTTAATACCCCATCTAAGTGCCCATTTAGTGTTTTTATTTAACAAATGCTTAGCAACGGGCAAATTCCCTTCTGCATGGAAGACCGCACACGTGATTCCTGTACCTAGGTGTACGTGCCCCTCGACTGTGTCTGAATTTAGACCAATAAGCCTTTTACCTACTTTGTGGAAGGTTTTGGAAAGAATAGTTGCTGACCAGTTAAAAAAATATTTATCATGTAATAATGTTTTACCTGGAACTCAGTCCGGATTTCGATCCAGTCATAGTACCTCAACGGCCTTATTGAGAGTAACCGATGACATATTTAGAGCTTGCGATGTAGGTCAAAATACCTGTCTTGTCTTGCTAGATTACAGCAAAGCTTTCGACACCATTGATTATAAAATACTTTTCCTTAAACTACAATATTTTGGATTTGAGGATAATGCCTTGAATTTTTTTAGGAACTACTCAAATAGCAAATAGGCAGCAGAGGGTCGTTTTTCGTCATAGTGTTTCTAATCTTTCTCTAATAGACAGGGGCGTTGCTCAGGGCAGCATACTCGGTCCCATAATTTTTTCTTTATACACCGCCGATTTCTGTAGATATTTGAAATACTGTAACTCTCACCAGTATGCCGACGATACCCAAGTTTATTATTCATTTAAAACATCTGATCTGGACTTAGCAGCTGGGAGGATTAATCGGGATCTTGAGACCGTGGCTGTGGTGTCAAATGCTCATGGCTTGTTCTTAAATGCATCAAAGACTCAGCTAATGATATTTGGAAAAGATAGGTCATCTATTTCTAATAATCCTAATTTTGAAATCAAAGTCACTGGTAAGCTTTTGATCCCCGTTGAAACAATAAATAATCTTGGTTTGTGTGTCGATGTTGATTTGAGATTCAACTCCCATGTCAAAAATCTAATCAGAAAATTATTTTTTAAACTTAAACTTTTATATCTTCATGGGGAATCATTGTCTACCGAGTTGAGGCTCAGGTTGGTCAACTCTCTGGTTTTGTCGGGTCTGTCTTATTGTAATGTGGTCTTTTGGCCAGCATTGGTGAAGCGGAATAAGGTTAGCCTGCAGAAGGTTCAGAATGCCTGTCTAAGATTTTCTTACCACCTGCGGAAATTTGATCACGTTTCTCATAGTCTATCTAGTTCTGGA
>MU185905.1:64541-87953 GCA_016904865.1 Pissodes strobi
TAAACATCGGAAAGCTATTTGAGCTCTGCTAGTCAAGTCTGGTTTATAGGATAAGTAGGACGGGAATTCCGGGATACCTGCATGAGTTGCTGATTAGAGGTGCAGATGTTCACAGTCGTGACACAAGACACCGTGAGCTCTTTTGTATCCCACGACACAACACAACCTTTTTTTAAAATTCTTTCTCATATTATGCTGTAACTATTTTTAATTCCTTGCCGTATGAGGTCGTGAACTCCGCTAATTCTTTATCATTTGGACGTAAATTAAAAAAATATATCCTTGATCGTAGAGATCTGGCATTGCCACCATTGTGGAGGTCTATTATTTTATATATGTAAATGTATCTATGTATTTATTTTCCTTCTCTTCTTAGGTACCATTTACATTAATAGGTTTCTTACTTGCATTGGTGTTAGTTATTATTTAGATAAATCATATTAATGTTAGATATTAGTTACATAAATCATATTAATCCAGGGTGGTTCAAATAGACCCAGAAAAATCTACACTAAAACATTCACAAATATAAATAATTTTATTAAGTCATCGCAGACTTCACTAAATGACACTAGACGCCTGTACTTGCCTGATGATCTCAACATTAGAAAACTGGCTTCTATTATTAATGAAACTTAACCTTCAGACCAGGTATCGTCCGAAATGTTCAAGTTGTATTTTAACGACTACTTTCGCATTGCATTTAACTTGGCCAGGAAAGATACCTGAAGTACATACGATTCGTTCAAATCAGTAAACGTTTACTTTTCAAAATAAAACGACCGATGAAATTAAGCTGGAAAAACAAAAAAACTGTTAGAATTAGAGATAGTGCGGAAAATTAATTTGAAGAGAGTTGATGAATTTTAGGCGATCAGAGAAGGTACAGGAAAATATCCATGAATTATCCACACCCTATATAACGAACAGTGATGTTTATTACAAGAGGCAGTTGAGCTTCTATTCTTTCAGCATTCTTGTTCTCGCCACAAATGAAGCGATTTCATATGCTTATGATGAAAGTGTAGCACGCAAGGGGGCTGACGAGGTTTGTTACGGCTTTAACCATTTTGTCACTAAAATTCTTCCACAAACTGTCAGAACGCTTATAATTTTTTGTGACTCATGTGTCAGCCAAAATAAAAATTATACCATTCTGCCATTTCTTCACCACCTCACAACTGAATAAGGGAGAATGGATTGGGTGAAAGCTTTTTCCATCCGCGGTCATAGCTTTCTGGCATGCAATAGAAATATGCGCTTTATTAATCAAAAATCATGCCTCAAGGATGACGGTATGTGATTAATCAAAGCAGACGTAAATCCTCACCGTTCACTGTTGAAATAATGTTTTAAAGCGTGAACAAATTATTAGTCACCGATGTACAAACCGAAATGTCCATTTTCCACAAGAAGAATTCCATGTTCTTCACCTATTTTCCCATCTGCATATCGTTTTAAGTTAATAAACTTGCCAACCACAAAAACTATACGCAAAAAAATTACCTCGAAATTGACATAAAGCCATCAGATACTGCCTCTAATTTTCCAGCTTCAATCCATTTTTAATGAGATTTCAGTCAATGTATAAATATACGTATTTTGACCTAAACGTCATGTTAAAATATCGGAAGACTTATTTCCTTAATTTTTCCATAATGTATCAAAATAAAGTTATTCAGACTCGTAAAACTACCAAAATGTAGAAAACTTTAGATATTTGCTAAGATTTACTGCATGATTCAATTTAACCTCGATTTTCTAGCATTTCCTGATTTCGTACAGAAAATTGTTAACTGTGTTGTCTAGCACGAATGCTTAAAGTAGATTTTTCAAACTAAAAACCATAAAACCCGTCTATTCGGGATTTTTAATCAAATCATTGCAGGTTTCTAGTATGTTCTACTCGCATTTCCCTCCTTTAAGGTACAAAAATTTGATTGCTCTAAATCATTCGGTTTTCCAGTGATTATTTCCTTCGTCGTAAAATGGACCAATCAGACAGCCCGATTTTCTGAATAAATTTTGTTTAGATAAGTGATTATTGCACTAGACCTGTTTAACAGCGATTAAACTGCGTCCTCCATATTGGATTTCGTTTTGTCGATTGTAGCTGATTCTTGCAATTTTCATTAACGGGTTTTGAGAAAACAATATTTTATAAATGGTTTGAATGATCTAATATTGATTTTTATTGCTAAAAACTCCGATTTTCTTTAAAATTTGTATTTTATTATTTTGGTATAAGGTGACAGAAAATGTCAAATTTTGAAATATTTACATGTCGAATTTGATAAGCGGGCCTAGTTAACGCATCATTGGGATATGTAACCAAGGTTACTAATTCAGGAAATAATCTAGCCGTATACCACTCAAACTATGAATTCAATCAATTAAACTACATTCAATATTTCTCGCATGATTTTTCTTTTTGGCAAATAGTTTCATGCAAAATAATTTATAAATAAATACCCTCGACCGCTTCGCGGTCTCGGGTTTTTATTAAATTATTTTGCATTCAACATTTTCCAGAAAAATCATGCTCAAAATATTGAACGTAGTTTAATCGATTAAATTCATAGTTCTCGTGATATAATATATGATAAAATATTAAGTAGTGACGTGTCCTGTCAAAACTCAAAATGGCGAAACGTTTAAACTCAACTAACTCACTCTGTATTAAAGGCATCATCATTTTTGAACTGTCTTCTAATACAGTTTTTGGCCTAGATTGTGGTCAGGTAATCGGCTTTTCTTAAAAAAAATCACAGCCCTTTACATAGATGCAACGGTGGGAGACATTGAAAATGCCGAAGCAGAATGCAACGCTTATTAAATTTGAGATCTGAGAAAACTCATATTTGTGTTGAAAGTAATAGTTGTTATAAGTTTACGTTAGTTTGGATTAGATCAGATTAGATTATGTAAGTTTAGTTTACCAAATATACCACATAAATGCATATTACTTCAATATTCGTGGTTTTTTACAATTTAAAACGTTAAGTGTGGTTGAAAAAGCAAAATAACATTTGTATTCGATTCGTCTCTCATTCCCCGATCTAACGATATGCAACACGACTAGTCTGTCGTGAGAAACTAAAAGTCACTCTCACCCACCCCTAACACAATTTAATGTAAAAAAAATGATTTATAGTAGATTCCGTAAGATTAGTTTACCAAAATAAACTACATAAATACATATTACTTCAAGCTTCGTTCGTTTTTACAATTTATAGCATTAGTGGTGGTTGCAAAAATTGCATTCGATTCGTCTCTCAATCCCCGATCTAACGTGGTTAGTTTCAGTTAGTATCAACTTAATTTAATTGAGTCGATTCCGATACGTTATAATCAATTTTAATAGATTTGGTTAGTTTTGGTTAGTCGTCCAATCAACTTTCGGTTAGTTTCACTTAGTCTCAACTTATTTTAGTCATTTGAACTGGTTCCGATACGTTATAATCAATTTTAACTTGAGCCGGTTTCGTTACGTTATAATCAATTTTTTAAAATTTGGTTAGTTTTGGTTAGTCGTCCAATCAACTTTCGGTTAGTTTTCTTAGTCTTAAGTTATTTTACTTATTTGTGCTGGTTCCAATACGTTAAAATCAATTTTTCATAAACCCTGTCGTGACGTTCACGAAAATTTTCCGTGTCGTGAGGCGACCTTGAAAAGTCACTTTCATGAAACTGAAGAAATATTCATTTGAACCGTCTCCGATTCGTTATAATCAATTTTAATGTTTTTGGATAGTCGCCAAAATTCGGTTCGTTTTGGTTAGTTT
The DNA here is from genome assembly GCA_016904865.1 of Pissodes strobi. Taxonomy (NCBI): domain Eukaryota; kingdom Metazoa; phylum Arthropoda; class Insecta; order Coleoptera; family Curculionidae; genus Pissodes; species Pissodes strobi. The sequence goes on from MU185905.1 coordinate 68,327, forward strand.
TAACTTACTTTAATTTGTGTTATCTATTCGGATATATTTTTGCCAGTTTTGGTGCTTTTGGTTTCTTTCGGTTAGTTTTGGTTAGTTATTCAGTCGAAGGTTGACTGAATAACTAACCAAACCTAACCAAAAGTATCCAAAAGAAGTTAGTTTTGATTTATTTTAGTCCCTAGGACCGATTCCGATAGGTACGTTATAACCAATTTTAATGTTTTTGGTTAGTTTTGGTTAGTCGCCAAAATTCGTGTTATTTGGGTTATTTTGAACCTAGTTTAATATTTTTAATATATGCCGATACGTTTTGGCCACTTTTGGTTAGTCGTTTAAGCAAATTTCGATTAATTTCAGTTGGATTTTTTATTTTACTCATTTGAGCCGGTCTCGATGCTTTATAACCAATTTTAATGTTTTTGGTTAGTTTTGGGTAGTTGTCAAAATTCGGTTAGTTTAAATTTGTTAATATTTTTTATCAGCGTATCGGAACGTTTTAGCCCTTTTGGTGCTTTTTGTTACTTTTAGTTAGTTTTGATTAGTCGTTCAAGCAACTTTCGGTTAATTTGAGCTAGTTGTAATTTATTATAGCCATTTGAACCGGTTCCGGTACGTTATAATAAATTTTAATGTTTTTGGTTAATTTTAGTTAGTCGCCAAAATTCGGTTAATTTCGGTTAGTTTGGGTTACTTTAAATTTTTAAACTGTACGCTTTAGCCCTTTTTGGTGCTTTTGTTTTGGGTAGTCGTTCAATCAACTTAAGTTCAGTAAGTTTTAATTTATTTTAGTCATTTGGACCGGCTCCGATACGTTATTGTCGTGGAAACGGTTTTCGTTTTCCGCGATTTTTTCGCTTATTTTTGCTCCTATAAGCTTGGGATGTCTAAAACGCTAAATTTCGTCGAGACGCTCAATTTGAGCTATCAAAATCGGACCAAAATTGCTAAAATTACAGCGAATCTAATAATTCGTGTATATCGCGACCCGCGACCCGCAGCGCCAGACCAATGGGCGCCGCTCTCCACCCACGAGGCGGCCCTAGCCACGTGCTTTCTATTTTCGAAATCGTTTTTCGCTTTGTTTTCTGCGAATTTTGAACGCACAGAAATGATATGCATATCGTCGTGTAGGGAATTAAATCCTCTTTAATCTGATGTGACATATGCATGGATTGAACAATAATTAATGGCAAAAAACTGGCAAAAACTGCTAAATGCGCAATATGCCCATATATGGCAAGTGTAGTTTCGTGTGCAGTTTTAGGGTTGGTTTTTCGCAGCTTCGTGTAGTTTCGGGTGCAAAGTAGGGTCAGTTTTTCCTGGTTTACTGCTGGTTAAGCAGGAGTTAGGTGGTGCGGGGTGCCAAAATTCGCGGAACGTGTGCACCTCAGCGTAACAAAAACCCCGCGTTTTTCCGACAATGCATGATTCTCTCGTCATTTGTTGTGCTGTCAACATATGATTTTGTTCTTGTTTTAACTGATAGTGTCTATGACAATCAGCTTTAATAGTAAAATTTAAACAGTTTAATCAAGTCTTTGTCATCATACCGTGTGACAAATAGCGTGCAGTCTTTTTCAATCTGCCTGATTTAGTCTCCGGGACAAATCGGCAAACTTCACATACAACTGTGAACGCGAAAGAGTGAATTGAAGAGAGAAGAATCGCAGTGCTTTCCAGAAGCCTTGACTCAGCCGAGTTCTAATATCGCTGGAAGCCTGTTCCAAGACGTTCATCCCGGATTCAGCGTTTCCAGGCGCCCGGAGAGATCTTCTATCATCGATCCAACGACATCGGTCCAATCTAGAAGCAATGAGCGTTCAACAAAAAGCACTGTGACACCGCTCGTTATTCGCCATTTCTAGAGCACCGGTCGTACGCTCTAATTGGATTAACTTAATTGGATTATTACACACTTTAACGGATAGCTGCCTTCAGCGAACTTTTGGTGAGGTCGCATGTATATTGATTTGCCATATATTCTTCTGTAGGGACCCAGGCATCGCGTTATTGTCGTAATTAGTTAATATAACTTGTTGTAATCACTTAATAACTCGCTCTCTTAACTAGTTTGTTTCAGATACTTAGTTACGGCTGTGAGCCGTTGTTTTTCATATACTTTTAACTCGTTCAAGTCGCAAAAGCGCATTAGTTTAAAGTTGAAATTGATTATTCTGTTAATTAATTAATCCTGCTCTTAGAGGCAACAGTTCCATTAATTTGAAACTCGTAAACCGTTGTTTAGTGTTGAAAATTTCATGCTTAGGGACGTGGTGTGTTCTTCATTGTAATAATTAGCACCGTAATTAAAGTTTCCTAGAATTTTTTAACATATTGTTTGAGTCTCTAACTCTCTTTGCAGTTGAAATTGAGTTAGTATATTCTGAATTATCATAGTCTAGCAGCATTTTAGTAATTTTAGCGCTACGACTAGTAGAAATATTGTTTGTGTTGCCCCAAAGTCTAGCTTAACTGTAAACATTGAAAATTGACACCTGTAGCATACCGCCTTCGAAAGTAGGTCACCGGGTCACTCGTACTTCAAAACTAGGTCAACATTTGACCCACTTTTAGCATACTACCTGCTTAATAGATCTGAGTGCCTAGAGTAGTGATACTGTGTTAAATACTTTGATAAGTGTTCTTTGATAACTGGCTAACCATCCTAGCTCGTAGAGAGATACAGGGTGTTTACATTTTCATAACTTTTTACAGGAAAGTGATAAATTCTTGAAGAGATCATTTAAAGTAAAAATTAAGTGCATTTTGTTTAACCTTTGATAAAAGTGAATCTCTCTTGAAGGCCGCAGGCAACGTTTGAACATAGTTTTTCTTTTCCGCAGGTTTTCTTTTGGCAACAAATAGAAAAAAACATATTATAATAGAGCTTTTCTTTTTGAGTATTTTTTCTTTTAGCAGTAAAAAGAAAAACAAATTTTTAAATGGTTGTTCTCAGACAGGCTCAGTCGAGCGAGAGAATAAGTTGTTTAGTTAGGAAGTTAGGACCCTGGGAAGTTGTTCTATTGTGCATGCATATATCATTACAGGCGTTTCCAGAGACAAAGCGAAGCAGTAACATCAGTAGCTAGAAGTAGTTAGAGGTTCTTTGGACTAACGTTCCAATTTTGACTGTATTATCTCGCTGTCTCGAAGTGAAATAGTGATATCTAGCATAAAGTTTCTTCAGGGCCTTATCTAAACATTTGTAAATATAAGTTAGTGTATTAGCAGGAAAGTGGCTGTAGTGACAGACGTAGGAAGACGGACGCCAATCCCTTGCCCCCCTCTTTAACCTAACTTTCATTGCATAGCGTCCCCCCGCCGAAAGAAGATACTATTGTCAATAATCAAAATTTAAATTCAATCAAGTAAATAAACAACCTGAGCCCTTCATATTAGAAGTTAATACTTCCAGGCTGTTCTAAGGAACATACGCCGTTTGTGCGGGTTGTTTTTGTGTTGTTTTGCATAATTTTGGATTTATATTAGGCCGCTGACGCCAAGTGCCTATCATAGGCTAAATTTTGTCGTATCTCGGATATTCCACGTCCGGTCATACATTGCTCCGCGTCCCAGGACTAAGGCGGTTCTCAGATTTGATTGATAATTAAACATTTCTTCTTATCTCCCTCGTGGTGGTCCGCTAACGATTTCCTGTTAGCGGGGAAGGTGGTGGGTCCACTCAAAACCCCCGGGCTTAGAAACCCCGGAAGCTAATACATTAAAATACTAAAAATAGTAGTAAAGCTACTTGGCATCCCAAAACCTTAAAATTTCATACACTCGTGTCTGATCGAGATATAGAGTGCACACAAACTTAAAATAAACCGGGTATTCATTCGGCTAACCTGTTTTACGGACGTAGCAGGGAACCCCCCTTTGGACGAAAAAGCGCATCAAGGATCCAGGACAGAGGATATTCAGGGACATGGACAACAATACTCCGCCACTCTTGGAATCTCTTGACCGCCTTCAGCAAATATTATCAGGCGAGAATCTGTTAGCAGATCAGCCCACCTACGCATCCACTCCTATGCAGCCGCTTCTCGTCACCAGTGTATCCGCTCGAACTGGACAACTCCAAGACTTCGTTCCCGGAGCAGCATCCGAGACAGGACATCCGCGGGACCTTCTTAGAGAAGCACGCTATGTTCCTTTACGACGCCAGGAGGCGCCTGAAGAGCGTGCACGCCAAGTTAGAGATCGAGACGACATTATAATCAAATTTAATGTTTTAGTTAGTTTTGGTTAGTCCTCAAAATTCGGTTCGTTTTGGCTGGTTTTAACTTACTTTAATATTTTTAATCTGTTCCGATACGTTTTAGCCCTTTTTGGTTAGTTGTTCAATCAACTTTCGGTTAGTTTCAGTTAGTTTCAATATATTTTAGTAATTTGAACCGGATCCGCTACGTTATAACCCATTTTAATGTTTTTGGTTAGTTTTGGTTAGTCGCCAGAGTTCGGTTACTTTGAGTTAGCTTTAACTTACTTTTATTTTTTTAATCTGTTTATCTGTTCCGATACATTTTAACCGTTTTTGGTGCTTTCGGTTACTTTTGGTTAGTTTGGGTTAATCGTTCAATCAACCTTCGCTTAGTTTCAGATAGTTTCAATTTATTTTAGTAATTTAAACCGGATCCGATACGATCGGATGTTTTTGGTTAGTCGCCAGAGTTCGGTTACTTTGAGTTAGCTTTAACTTACTTTTATTTTTTTAATCTGTTCCGATACATTTTAACCCTTTTTGGTGCTTTTGGTTACTTTTGGTTAGTTTGGGTTAATCGTTCAATCAACCTTCGGTTAGTGTCAGTTAGTTTTAATTTATTATTGTCATTTGAAACAATTCCATCCGCATAATCAAACTAACACTATCTCTCACGCGTTTGACGTCATGTGGCAAATGTAGCACGCACTTTTTCTCGATTTGACGCCCCATACTAGGACAACACAAACATTTTCAATGTTAAAAAGCATTTCCAGACAAAAAAATTTAAAGTTTAATTTTAACATTGAAAATGTTTTTGTTTTCCTATTATGGGGTATCAAATCACGAAAAAGTGCATGCTACATTTGGCACATCACGTAATATACGTGAGATATCGCGTTAGTCTGTTTCTGAGGACGGAATCGGTTCAAATGACAAAAAAAATTAAAGCTAACTGAAACTAACTGAAAGTTGATTGAACGACTAACCCAAACTAACCCAAACGGACTAAAAGTAATCAAAAGCACAAAAAGGGTTAAAATGAATCGGAACAAATCAAAAAAATAAAAGTAAGTTAAAACTAACTCAAAGTAACCGAAATTTGGCGAATAACCAAAACTAACCATTAAAATTAAAATTGGTTATAACCTATCGGATCCGGTTCAAATTACTAAAATAAATTGGAACTAACTGAAACTAACCGAAAGTTGATTCAACGACTAACCGAAAGTAACCAAAAGCTCCAAAAAACGCTAAAACGTATCGGAGCAGATTAAAAATATTAAAGTAAGTTAAAACGAACCGAATTTTGGCGACTAACCAAAACTACCCAAAAACATTAAATTCGAATATAACGTATCGGCGCCAATTGAAATGACTAAAATTAAAACTAACTGGAATAAACTGAATATTGATTGAACGACTACCCACGACGACTATCTAACCCAACCTAACCTAATCTAACCTAAACTAACCAAAAGCACCAAATATGGCTAAAACGTATCGAAACAGATTAAAAATATTATAGTAAGTTAAAAATAACCGAAATTAACCGAATTTTGGCGACTAACCAAAATTAGCCAAAAACATTAAAATTGGATATAACATATCGGAAAGTTGATTGAATGACTAACCAAAACTAATCAAAAGTAACCAAATGCACCAAAACAGACTAAAATGTATCGAAATAGGTTACACAAATTAAAGTAAGTTAAAACTAACCAAAACGAACCGAATTTTGGCGACTAACGAAAACTAATCAGAAACATTATATTTGACTATAACGTATCAGAGCCGGTTCAGATGAAAACTTTGGCTTCTTGACAGTGAGTTTCCAAGGTCGCATCACGACACGGAAAATTTTAGTGAACTTCACGACAAGGTTTATGCATAACTGATTATAACGTATCGGAACCCGCTCAAATAAGTAAAATAAATTGGGACTAAGTGAAAATAACCGAAAGTTGATTGGACGACTAACCAAAACTAACCAAATCTATTAAAATTGATTAGAACGTATCGGAACCCGTTCAAATGATTAAAATAAGTTGAGAATAAGTGAAACTAATCAAAAGTTGATGAGACGACTAACCAAAGCTAACGAAATCTATTAAAATGCATTATAGCGTATCGGAACCGGCTCAAATAAGTAAAATAACTTGAGACTAAGTGAAACTAACCGGAAGTTGTTTAGAAAACTAACCAAAACTAACCAAATTTATTAAACTTGATTATAACATATCGGAACCGCCTTAAATGACTAAAATAGGTTGAGACTAAGTGAAACTAGCCACAGATCTAGGAAGGGGAAACTAACCGCAAGTCGTTTAGACGAGTAACTAAAATAACCAAATCTATTAAAAATGATTATAACGTATCAGAACCAGCTCAAATAAGTGAAATAAGTTGAGACTAAGTGAAACTAACCGAAAGTTGATTAGACGACTAACCAGAACTAACCAAATCTATTAATATTGATTATAACGTATCGGAACCGACTCAATAACTAAAATAAGTTGAGACTAAGTGAAACTAACCGAAAGTTGAATAGACGACTATCCAAAACTAACCACATCTATTAAAACTGATTATAACGTATCGAAACCGGCTCAAATAAGTAAAATAAGTTGAGACTAAGTGAAACTAACTGGAAGTTGATTCGACGATTATCCAATACTAACCAAATTTAATAAAATTGATTACAACGTATCGCAACTGACTCAAATGACTAAAATAAGTTGAGACTAAGTGAAACTACCCGAAAGTTGATTAGACGATTTACCATACTAACCAAATCTATTAAAATTGATTATAACGTATCGGAAACCGGTTCAAATGACTAAAATAAGTTGATATTATGTGAAACTAACCGAAATTTGAATTGACGATTAACCAAAACTAACCTAATCTATTAAAATTGTTTATAACGAATCGGAAACGGTTCAAATGATTAAAGTAAGTTGAGGCTGAGTAGAGCTAAGCGAAACTTGATTGGACGACTAACCAAAATTAACCAAATCTATTAAAATTAATTATAACGCGTCGGAACCGGTTGAGATGACTAAAATAAGTTAAGACCAAGTGAAACTAACCGAAAGGTGATTGGACGATTAACCAAATCTAACAAATATATTAAAAATGATTATAGTGTATCGGAACTGGCTTAAATAAATAAAATAAGTTGAGACTAAGTGAAACTAACCGAAAGTTGATTGGACGACTAACCAAATCTATGGAAATTGGTTACAACATATCGGAACCGGCTAAAATAAGTAAAATAATTTGAGACTAAGTGAAACTAACCGGAAGTTGATTGACGACTAACCAAAACTAACCAAATCCATTAAAATTGATTATAACGTATCGGAACCGGTTCAAATGACTAAAGTAAGTTAAAACTATGAGAAACTAACCGAAAGTTGATTGGACGACTAACCAGAACTAATCAAATCTAAGAAAATTGAGTATAACGTATCGGAACCGGCTCAAATAAGTAAAATAAGTTGAGACTAAGCGGAACTAACGAAAGTTGATTAGACGACTAATCAAAACTAATCAAATCTATTAAAATTGAGTTTAACGTATTCGAACCGACTCAAATAACTGAAATAAGTTGAGACTAAGTGAAACTAACCTAAAGTTGATTCGACCACTAACCAAAAATAACCTAATACATTAAAATTGATTTTAACGGATCGTAAATTGCTAGTAAACTATTTTTTATTATGTGTTATAACTTTAGTTGGTACATAGTATATATTTTCATCAACTTAAAAGGTTTTAAAATCTTTGAAATATTGCTGCCGAATAATTTTTAAAAGCTATATGTCCATCATATATATAGTAGTATATAATTTATTTGGTATATTTTGGTAAAGTAAACTTACGTAATCTAATCTGATTTCACCCAAACTTCTATCGACTATATTATATTTCCACACAAATATGAGTTTTCTCAAATCTCAAATTTTAAGCGTTGCATTCTCCTTCGGCATTTTCAATGTCCCCCCGGTTGCATCTTTGTGTAGGACTGTGAATTTTTGTTCCTAGAAACCGATGTTTTTGTTTTTTCCCTGAAAACCTCATTTTCCGGATATTTCGAAACAGAGAAACATTTAGAGGATTTTCCTCCTAGAAATTCCCTATTGAACTGTTGCATGCCTTATTAGTTTTTTCGATTCCTGCCACTTTTTCTGCGCTAGAATGACCCAAAATCACCCCTGGGTTCGTCGATTACTGACACCAGATGTCACTTAACGGATCTTCCATATGGCAAATAGTATTTGCAATCATTTACAACGTTTGGTACCTGCTATAAAGGAAGTATCTAAACATCTTCACAAGGTGCTTTTCCTCGATAAGTATTACACAAAATTATGTTGCATATCATTTATTAATAAACCTTATAAATCGAATGTATGCACTAAATATAATAATTATTGAAGACGCTCGTATCAATCATTTTCATCAGCTGCTTGGATTACTTTACAGAAGCCATAGAAACTTCTGCTAAAAGATGTTATAACTAATCTTACCCTATAGAAAAATGCTTTTCGACGCCAGCTTTAGGATGTTGAATTTTCCAGCTGACGTTTGACTATAGAAAATCCCTGATCAGCTTGCAGCACTATGCTTTTTTTTTAGTCCGCCTTTTATAGCATCAAATTTACGACAGTTACTCCTGCTATAGTTTAAAGGAAAATAAAGCTATATTCCCATATCTTTATTGCACTTAAATGGAAATGAATGAATATAAACTTTGAATCCGAAATTCGAAACTTTATATTTATGCCGTGCCTATTTTATATGATTAATTTGCTTTTAATAGTGTGTCGTTTTATTAAAATTCATTGGTATTTTTATATAAAAAAATTATCAGGGAGAAAACTTAATTATTACCCCTATTTAGAGATAGCTGCCAATTTTCCTGATTTTTTTTGTGATGAATTATAAGCGGAAATGTTCACTTCACTCTTTCATAAACCACAGTGGAATATCCATTGGTTACAGGTGTAAAAGAATATGAGTGACATTACAATAGCATATAGGAATGAGCAAAAAGGCAATTTGAAATAAACTGAACCGAACACAATAACATTCTCATCATCAAGCAAAACAAACGAAACTTATTTAGGCAAATAACTATTAAACAGTGAAATAGCACATTCATCAACTCAACTCTCATAAATACCAGCGATCATTAGTTCGAAAAGGATACTTCAAAATATGTAATTAGCTAACTCAAATAAATAATAATCATCGGTTTTGTTTGATATTGCTCTTTATTGAATCAATAGTTGGAATATCTCTAATTACGAATGAATAGTAAATAAGTGTATTTAATGTTGTGCGGTGTTAATTCGTTCGGCTACTAATTTACACTATACTAAAAAAAATGTCCGATTTAAGTTAAACCCAGGTTTAAATAAATATTGTTGAACAATCTAGATATTATCACGGCTATTTTACGCGTTGCTAGTTATTCGGGACTGCTGCAAGGCTCTCGATTACTTAATAGAAACAAAAATTATTCACGCATCAATGAAAATTACCGTGGATTACGAAATTAAGTATTTCTATTGAGCTTCGCTTGGTTATATGTTAGTGATAGGACCAATGATATGGTGCTCTATTCAACACTTTAACATAAAGAGTGTAAGAATCTGTTTTTCTATTAATGTCTGTGTGATGTAGGTGAATATGTAAAGACTGGCGGAGCAGATACGTGCACCATCTGTTTGTAGGCGGCTCGGTTTATTGGCGGAAAACTCTCATTGGATAGTAAATTTTATGCACTCTTTCATTGAGTTTTAATTTCATTCTGCCCCACACGTGTTCAATCACATTCATGTCTGGCGACCTAGCAGGCCAATTAATTCGCTTAATACCATTCTCTCTCAGGCATTCTTGGACAATTCAAGCCCTGTGTGGACGAGCATTATATAAGCTTCGCCAAAATTCAAAAGGGAACGACAATCTCATTCAAGCACAAGTCACAATACCTAACGCATACTTTGTCAAATCAAAACTACCAAATCAGTTTTGCCATTTCTCATTAATCCACCCCAGTCACACTTCCTCCTACAAACAGCACTTTCCATATTTTCTTCAATATACCGCTTATTCCTTTCTCTCCAAACTAACATTCGCCCATCCAATTCATACAGTGCAAAGCGACATTCATCAGAAAACATACATCTCCATTCTACTCTTCCCAGTTCAAATGTGCTTGAGCCCATATTCTTCGAGAAACTCGATGACAAGCTGAAGAGACGGACACGCAGCACGTCTTCTGGCATTTAACCTCGCTCATGCAAACGGTCTCTGATGGTAGTAGTCGACACTATCATTCCCGTTGTCTCTTATAGTATCGCCTTTATTTCATCAGACGATCTTCCCTAGATGTCGTACATCTTTTGCCACCGCATTGCCGAATTTTTCTATGTACACGAGTACCATGATTTTCATTCTATCGTCCTTTAAACTGTGGATCTTGATGTCCCCACCAAGTCAGCGATATCTTGTAAACTGATTTCTGGTTGGCGTAATCTCTTTGAAAAACCTTTTTTAGTTAGGCCCTCTTTACTCATGCAAAGACTATCATTTAAAAGACCAGTCAAGCACGAAACTCGAAAAGGAAACAATTTCAGCACACTATAAAATTTCACAAAAAAAATAGCGTTTGAGGAACACTAGCATATTATAAATTTTAGAACGGCATGGCATGCCGAGAAAGCAGCTGCATATTTATTGTTTAATTTTACAAAAAAAAATAAATAATTACGGTCACGAAACCGCCAGATGGGAATATAACACAATTATCTTGAAGGCCAGACAGGATGGAGAAATTTTTTTTTCAAACTAAACGTGATTGTTACCAAATACTAAAATCCCAGGAACTGTGCTCTGATATTTACCATATTCATATCCAAACAATATCTAAGTATCTAAATGGACATACCGCCATAACAACTCTAGATTTCAAACTCTTAACCCTTACCAGCAAATTGGATACTAGAAGAGAGATATGTGAATTGAGAAACAACACTTTCAAAATGAACCTAAGAAAGAGTTTTTAAAATTGTCTTTGAAATGAAAACAGTAAGAGTTATCCATTATTGAAACCATTGTCAGCGTGATAACCAGTGCGTGAATAAGTGATCAGGCACTTTTGGAAGTATCTGGTCATACTGGCTCCTCAGTTTAACCATATCTACTGCATATTATTTTAAAAAAAGGTTCAGGGTTTAAGAGAAAAATTTCCTGAAGGAAATATTGTTTCGTTGAATCTTACCAATACTAATACTTTTTTATGCAAATTATGTTCGCAATAAAGGAATCATCTCTTCAGCAACATTAATAAAGATCTTATAATGTTTATAACAACTTAATTTTTGATTGTTATAAAAGATAAGTATTAAGCACCTTTGAAAATATATTGAAACAATAATATTTTTAGAAAATTTATTATTTATTTATATATTTATTTAAAAAACCACCTAGCAGTCATTGAAGCCCAATTAATAGATAATGTAAGATAATTACAAAACAATTATGTACTATGTAAATGTTACGACACTACTAAAAATAAAGCTAAGCAAAACACACCCATATTACTAAAAATAAGTCTAAAGTAAATCTAAACCTAACATTCAACACAAATCCAACTAACTGCAGTTACCAAAGCAGTCAAAGGCAATATCAGAGAAGCTCCCACCAGACTCAATTTTATTACAGTCATGAATTAACTCTGCAAAAATTATTAAATATTATTTAACGGGGTACTAACTACTTTACTGTAATAATAGACTGGGAAAAAAAGTTCAAATTAGGGCGAGCATTATCTTTGGAACACATCGAAAATATAGCGGAAAATTTTAAAATATTTGTCCTTGGCTTAGATAGATAAAATGAAGTACAATTGCGAGAGTTTATACGAGGTACATAAAAAATTAGTCTGCTAAGTACGTCAGCGCATTCAAATATTTTTTTGAATAGAGTCAATAGATAATGGTAACACATGGGGATCACTGAGGGACACGTAACCGAATTTATATAACAAGATTGAATACAGAAAGCCTTTTGAAGGATATATTTCCTCACACTTATACCAAGCGCATTTTAAAAATCTGCGCTGAACTTGTTCTAGATTATTTTTATGGACATTATATCCCGGAAACCAAATTGCTGACGCATATTCTGACTTAGACCCTACATTCAAGTTATGCAACAATTTTACTACCTCAACATCAATAAAATCCCTAGTGCAACGGACAGCAAATCCGTAGCTTCTCGGGACGTCAGACAGTAATTTGTTAAAATGGGGAAGGAAAGAAAACGTTGAGTTAAACGTTACGCCCAAGTCACAAAAAGTATCGACACGAGAGACATATTCATTAGCAAGAAAATAGTCATATACAACAACTGAAGTCTTGGCTGTGAATGATACCACGCAACATTTTCCCAAGTTAAGCTGGAAGTTATTATTGAGGCAACAATTCCTGATCCGCTCCAAATCACGCCGAAGTGCGAGACAATCATCCAGACACTGAATTCGTTTAAACTTTTTTATGTCATCCGCATAAATAGAAATTTGACCGTAAGATCCATACCAATGTATATATTAAACAACAAATGCCCAAATATTGAGCCCTGCGGCACACCAGAGGTAGCAGAATATTCGACAGAAGAACGCCCATAAAGAGAGAGGTATTGGGAGCGACGAGATAAGTATGAAGTGAGGAGGTTGACAAGGGTGTTAGAAAATCCGATAGCAAGAAGTTTGCGAATTAAAACCGTATGATCCAAACGATCAAAAACCTTTGAGAAATCAAGATACCCGACATCAATTTGTGAACTTTCATTAATAGATTCAGCAATGTAGGTACTCAGACACATCAAGTAAGTTGGTAATAGTGGATCTTCCTTTAAAATCCATGCTGCTGGAGAACTGTGTGGTTTTTAATGACAGGAAATATTTTATCATCCAGAAGAAAATCACAAACCTTACAGAAGTTACAGATAATGGAAACGGGTCTGTAGTTACTGATATTTGACGTATCGCCCTTTTTGTGCACTGGTACAATTTTGGAGCTTTATATACCATATACTAGAGATTGTTTGATTTTTTAGACACAAGTCAATTAGTATTAAAAGAGGTTTGCCCAACACACGTTGACAGTCATGTACAAGGAATGCTGGAATTAAGTCTGGGCCCGTGGTATATTTAGGCTTAATTTTTTAAGAGGTCGAATAACATCATTCTCGGAAAAATTATTCATATAGATCTTCTCATAGAGGTTTATTTCCAAACGACTGTTTGTAAAACACGGCAAAGGAATTTAATATATCCTGAGGATCATTCAACTCAACACCACTAAAGTTCATGTATCTGGTAATACCGGAAACTTCTCTTTTGGTCTTGACAAACAGCCAGAACATTTTTGGATCACTTTTAATGTTGAACTCTGTTGTCTGCAAGTAGTTATTATAAGAGACCCTAATATCAAACTTGCGCCTCAATCTAAATGTTCCAAAATTTTGCAGCTCACTTTGGCTACCAGTTTTTTTAATTTCCCGTGACATTTTGCTCTCTTTTTTATAATATTTATAATATTTTAATTAAACCATGGATGATACTTCTTATTAGATAACATATTATACCTAGGAACTCATAGATTAATAACTTCATGCAGTTTGTCATAGAATAAAGCACAAGGACTGTCAACATCCAGTTCATTAGAAAGATATGACCAATCCAAACTTTCAAATATATCATACATCATGGGAATATTAGCTTTTCTAAAGTTTAAATAATTTTCAAAACTAACAGGAAAGTCATGTTTTTTACTTGTCGAACTAGTAAATTGAAGCGTTAGAGAAATCGCGGGATGATGGTCATACTCTTGAACTAATACATCCAAAAGGCACTCAACCACACACTTTCTATTATTATGTGATACTAAATCCAGAATTCTGTTATTTTTATTTCTAACAAAGTTACCCTGCAAAAGCTTTATAGACACTAAAAAATTATTCAGTAATCTAACACACTGATTTTCATCACCAGTATCCAGGAACTCAGAATAAGTAGATATGTTAAAGGCCCCGACCATACAAACACTTCAATGATACAATAAAATCAAAAATATTCTCAAGTAAATCAGAGGTCACGGGTGGCGGTATATAAATCGCCAAAAACAAAATTGTATCATAAATAAAATTGTCTTTGTTGCCAAAGAATTCACAGTCCTTCACAAAGATGCAACCGGGGGGGACATTGAAAATGCCGAAGCAGAATGCAACGCTTATTTCATTTGAGATCTGAGAAAACTCATAATTGTGTAAAAATATATAGTTGATAGAAGTTTGGGTGTAATCAGGTTTGATTACGTAAGTTTAGTTTACCAAAATATACCAAATAAATGTATATTACTTCAAGTCTCGTTCTTTTTTACAAATTAAAACGTTATAAGTGTGGTTGTAAAAAGCAAAAGACCATTTGCATTCGATTCGTTTCGCATTCCTCGATCTAACGATATGAAACACGACTAGTCTGTCGTGAGAAACTAAAAGTCACCCTCTCCCACCCTTAACACAATCTAATGTAAAAAATGACTTTCAGCAGATTACGCAAGTTTAGTTTACCAAAATATACCACATAAATACATATTACCTCAAGTTTCGTTCGTTTTTACTATTTATAACATTAGTGGTGGTTGTAAAAACTGCATTCGATTCGTCTCTGAATCCCCGATCTAACGCAGTTAGTTTCACTTAGTATCAACTTATTTTAATCATTTGAGTCGGTTCCAATACGTTATAATCAATTTTAATAGATTTGGTTAGTCGTCTAATTAATTTTCGGTTAGTTTCTCTAAGTCGCAGCTTTTTTACTTATTTGAGCCGGTTCCGTTACGATATAATCAATTTTAACAGATTTGGTTACCTTTGGTTAGTCGTCCAATCAACTCTCTGATAGTTTCCCTTAGTCTTAACTTATTTTAGTCATTTGAACCGGTTCCGATACGTTTTAATTAATTTTAATGGATTTGATTAGTTTGGGTTAGTCGTTCAATCAACTTTTAGTTAGTTTAACTTAGTCTCAAATTGTTTTATTTTCATTCATTTGAGTCGGTTCCGATCCGTTATTATTAATTTCAATAGATTTGGTTAGTCGTCTAGTCAACTTTCGGTTAATTTCACTTAGTATCAGCTTGTTTTAGTCATACGATACGTTATAATCAATTTTAATGGCTTTGGTATTTATAATCGGTTCGGATCGTTAAAATCAATTTTAATTTATTAGGTTATTTTTGGTTAGTCATCAAATCAACTTTCGTTTAGTTTGGGTTAGTTTGGGTTGGGTTAGTTTGGGTTAGTAGTAGCCTCAACTTATTTTAGTTATTTGAGTCGGTTCGAATACGTTAAAATCAATTTTAATAGATTTGGTTAGTTTTGGTTAGTCGTCTAATCATCTTTCGGTTAGTTCCACTTAGTCTCAACTTACTTCATTTATTTGAGCCAGATCCGATACGTTATAATCAATTTTCATAGATTTGATTAGCTCTGGTTGGTCATCCAATCAACTTTCGGTTAGTTTCCCATAGTCTTAACTTATTTTAGTCATTTGAACCGGTTCCGATACGTTATAATCAATTTTAATCGATTTGGTTGGTTCACTTAGTCTCAACTTATTTTAGTCATCCGACGCGTTATAATTAATTTTAATAGATTTGGTTGTTTTTGGTTAGTCGTCCTATCAAGTTTCGGTTAGTTTCACTCAATCTCAACTTACTTTAGTCATTTGAACCGTCTCTGATACGTTATAAACAATTTTAATAGATTGGGTTAGTTTTGGTTAGTCGTACAATTCAAATTTAGTTTCACTTAATATCAACTTATTTTAGCCATTTGAACCAGTCACGATACGTTATAATCAATTTTAATAGCTTTGGTTATTCTTGGTTAATCGTTGAATAAACTTTCGGTTAGTTACACTTAGTCCCAAACTTATTTTACTTATTTGAGCTGGTTCCGATACGTTATAATCAATTTTAATAGATTTGGTTAGTTTTGGTTAGTCTGCTAATCAACTTTCGGTTAGATTCACTTAATATCAGCTTATTTTAGTCATTTGAACCAGTTACGATACGTTATAAACAATTTGAATAGATTTGGTTAGTCTTGGTTAATCGTCGAATCAACTTTCGGGTAGTTTCACTTAGTCCCAACTTATTTCAGTCATTTGAGTCAGTTACGATACGTTATAATCAATTTTAATAAATTTGGTTAGTATTGGATAATCGTCGAAAAAACTTCCAGTTAGCTGCACTTTGTTTAAACTTATTTTACTTATTTGAGCCGGTTCCGATACGTTATAATCAGTTTTAATAGATTTGGTTAGTTTTGGTTAGTCATCTAATCAACTTTCGGTTAGTTTCACTTAGTTTCAACTTATTTTAGTTATTTGAGTCGGTTCCGATACGTTATAATCAATTTTAATAGATTTGGTTAGTTCTGGTTAGTCTTCTAATCAACTTTCGGTTTGTTTCTCTTAGTCTCAACTTATTTTACTTATTTGAGCTATTTCTGATACGTTATAATCATATTTAATAGATTTGGTTAGTTTTGCTTTGTCGTCTAATCAGCTTTCGGTTAGTTTCACTTAGTCTCAACTCATTTTAGTCATTTGAGTTGGTTTCGACACGTTATAATTAAGTTAATAAATTTGGTTGCTTTTGGCTAGTCGTCTAATCAACTTCCGGTTAGTTTCACTTAGTCTCTACTTATTTTAGTCATTTCAGTCGGTTTCGATACGTTATAATCAAATTTTAATAGATTTGGTTAGTTTGGGTTAGTCGTCTAATCAACTTTTGGTTAGTTTCACTTAGTCTCAGCTTATTTTACTTATTTGAGCTGGTTTTGATACGTTATAATCAATTTTAATAGATTTGGTTAATTTTGGTTAGTCGTCTAATCAACTTGCGGTTAGTTTCCCCTTCCTAGATCTGTGGATAGTTTCACTTAGTCTCATCCTATTTTAGTCATTTGAGTCGGTTCCGATACCTTATAATCAAGTTTAATAAATTTGGTTAGTTGTCTAATCAACTTCCGGTTAATTTCACTTAGTCTCAAGTAATTTTACTTACTTGAGCCGGTTCCGATACGTTATAATGAGTTTTAATAGATTTGATTAGTTGTGGTAAGTCGTCTAATCAACTTTCGGTTAGTTTGACTTATTCTCAACTTATTTTAGTCATTTGAACTGGTTCCGATACGGTCTAATCAATTTTAATAGATCTGGTTAGTTTTGGTTAGTCGTCCAATCAAGTTTCGGTTATTTTCACTTAGTCTCAATTTATTTTCCTTATTTGAGCGGGTTCCGATACGTTATAATCAGTTATGCATAAACCATGTAGTAACGTTCAGTAAAATTTTCCGTGTCGTGCTGCGACCTTGGAAACTTACTGTCAAGAAACCAAAGTATTCATCTGAACCGGCTCCGATACGTTTTAGTCAAATATAACATTTCTGGTTAGTTTTCGTTGGTCGCCAAAATTCGGTTGGTTTTGGTTAATTTTAACTTACTTTAATTTGTGTAACCTATTTCGATACATTTTAGCCCGTTTTGGTTACTATTGATAAGTTTCGGTTAGTCATTCAATCAACTTTCCGATATGTTATAACTAATTTTATGTGTTTGGTTAATTTTGGTTGGTCGCCAAAATTCGGTTAATTTGTGTTACTTTTAACTTACTATCATATTTTAAATCTGTTTCGATATGTTTTAGCCATATTTGGTGCTTTTGGTTAGTTTGGGTTAGATTGGGTTAGGTTGGGTTAGATAGTCGTCGTGAGTAGTCGTTCAATCAATATTCAGTTAATTTCAGTTAGTTTTAATTTTAGTCATTTCATTCGGCGCCGATACGTTATAATCGAATCTAATGTTTTTGGGTAGTTTTGGTTAGTCGCCAAAATTCGGTTCGTTTTGGTTAGTTTTAACTTACTTTTATATTTTTAATCTGTTCCGATACGTTTTAGCCTTTTTAGGAGCTTTTGGTTACTTTCGGTTAGTCGTTGAATCAACTTTCGGTTTGTTTCAGTTAGTTCCAATTTATTTTAGTAATTTGAACCGGATCCGATAGGTTATAACCAATTTTAATTTTTATGGTTAGTTTTGGTTATTCGCCAAATTTCGGTTACTTTGAGTTAGTTTTAACTTACTTTTATTTTTTTAATTTGTTCCGATTCATTTTAACCCTTTTTGTGCTTTTGATTACTTCTAGTTAGTTTGGGTTAGTCGTTCAATCAACTTTCGGTTAGTTTCAGTTAGCCTTAATTTATTTTTGTCATTTGAACCGATTTCGTCCTCAGAAACAGACTAACACGATCTCTCACGTATATTACGTGATGTGCCAAATGTAGCATGCACTTTTTCGTGATTTGATACCCTATAATAGGAAAACAAAAACATTTTCAATGTTAATATCAATCTGAGAAAGTAACTTACCTTATCAGCAAATATCACTCCAACATCTCTCTTCAAATATTTTAGTTTAGTAGGAAAGAAATTTGGTCTCGTAAAAAAAAATATTGACTTACAAATATCAATATTGTTAGCTTCTTATAGATTATATGACTGAATATTAAAAAAATATATGAAATATACAATTTTCTCCAGTGAGTATATAGGAAGGCAATTTTTCATGGTGCCTTCCTGTGATCGGGAGTTTTAGCCTTATTCCCTCAGCATCATCGAGCGAACTCTGAAGTAACACGACGTTCTATAATTAAAAATTGAACAAAGAAGTGCCTAATTTAAATATCTGGATCACCAGTATTATGTCAAAAGAATCATAAGAGAAAGACCGCAGCAAAAAACCTGAATGGTCAACACATTTTCATTTGAAGAAAATAAAAAACGCGTTCCTGTCAAATAGCATCGCACAAAGACATATAAAGGTGCGTCCAGACTTGTGACAAAACCCCGTGACGTGACAGCGCCGCGAACATTTTCACGCCGAGGCGAACTTCGATGCGTGTCATCGTTGCCTGTCATCCTCGCGTGTCATCGTCGCGTATCATAGTCCCGTTCACAGCGTTCCGATCATTTAAATAAAAGCAGTCGGTCATCATGGACGTTGCAGCAGCAGCGTACATGGTTATAGATCATTTATTGCGTAATTCTATAAATGTTAACGTTGTCTCCTGTTCCCATTCCTACTTGATATTAAAAAAAGAAATACTAATTCGAAACAAAATAGCCGCTACACTGGTTAAAATTCAATTAAATATGCAAAACGTTCTGATGATACGCGGTCCCGTCCAGACTTGGCGGACCACCTTAAAGGTGCGTCCAGACCTGTGACAAGACCGCGTATCATGACACCGCCGCGAACCTCGTCGCGTATAGTCTGGACGGTACTCCGT
>MU185905.1:88353-105907 GCA_016904865.1 Pissodes strobi
CAAATACTAATTCGAAACAAAAATAGCCGCTACACTGGTTAAAATTCAAGTAAATATGCAAAACGTTCTGATGATACGCGGTCCCGTCCAGACTTGTCGAACCAAGCGGCGTAGCATCCCTTTGATGCGACGCCAAAAGACCGACAGGACATGGAACGCAGTGATGACACGCGGTAAACGCGGCGATCTCACGCGTTGCGGTTACGGCGTACCGTCCAGACTATACGCGACGAGGTTCGCGGCGGTGTCACGATACGTGGTCCTGTCACAGGTCTGGACGCACCTTTATATTGCAAGGCCTATTTGGCTCACTAAATTATCACATAAGAGCACTTGAGAACAATTTTATATGTAGAGATCAAAATTGAGCGAAAGTAAAATTTTAAAGTTGTAGCTTGTATTGCCTATAATGGCAATGCTTAAGCAGGTCCAGCGAAGATGTGTGAAATCTCACCCAATCAATATGCTACGTCGCAGTTGTCTCTGATACTAATACTCAGTTAATTGTTTTCATAATTATTATAGAATATCTTATTTTCTTCCATCGGTGCACACCTTAAATAGGGCAATTTATATCGAAAAATTCTACAGCAATGTTAACCAGGTAGCCTAATAATGCCTCCAATTTATTTCTACAGAAAATACGAGCCTTGAAGTTTTTTCTATATCAATATAGCCGGTTGCTGCCTCTCCATTTACCGCAGCAAATCGCCATGGCTGACAAAAGCGACTCTCTAAATAGGTAGCATCTATCAGTGTCACCTTCAGGACACACGTACTTTCAATATTAATGGAATTTTCATAAATTCCCAGACGAAGGTACGTAATATGATCTAACTCTAAAATATGTCTTCATAATTTATCTCTGAAAAGTGGAATTTTAATAAATTGTATAACACAAAATTGAAATAAGGCTTTCATAATGAATTACCTATGCAATTCTCATCCGATTTTGCGTTGGCTCAAGGGAAGCTCGACTAAGATGAACCAGTCGTCATTATTTTTACGATCGATAAAAATATTTCCTTCCAAAGGATTATTAATACTCAGACTGTGAATAAAAAATAATTAATTAAAATATTAAGAAATGTTTAGTTTACTTACGAAACTATCATAATACACAACATACTAATTATCACTCCTTTGATTATTTTTCTTCAATCGTTTCTTTTTTTCACTTTAAAAGCCGGTCTTTATAAAGTTAGGCGCCAAATTTCTTTTTCAAAAATATATTCACTAAAAAAATTATCTACGAAAAGAAAGCTAAGAGAGCTAGTTAACAAGAGAATTAAATAAAAAAGTTTAAAAAAGGTATAAAGTCAATAAACTTGTTGTTGTATCTAGCTAGGAAAAATATGTAAAGAAAATAATGCGTGCACCGTTTATTCTTTTAATAAAAAATTATAGCGGCAAGTTCAATAAAATAATAATATAAAACAGTATTTCGATTCGATTCGACATATTCAGTTTTTCTATTTTAGCATTACAGTAATTATTAATTATTGTTTTGGAAAGTATTAAAATGAAAAAGAAAACTGTAAAAAATAAAAAATATATTTCAATATATCATTGTTTATTTCCACATTTTTCTTAATATTTTTAATGCTAATATTACTGATGATTGGTGACCAATTTGCGTTTTTTAATGTGTAAGTAAATAGTTTTAACTGGAAAATTTATTATATTCTGTATATTATTTTAAAGCAGTGTCTGTTGACGTTGGTTGAGTGCGCTCAAGCTACCAACTGCCATAAATCTATAAGCCAATATAAATTCGACTGAAAAGCATGTCACCCTCCTCCCCCCTTCCCTTTCAGCTACGCCGATGACGTGGAAGTAGAGCACTGCCGCTCACAGTAGAGTAGAGTAAATCCCCAACTATCATTCAAGAGACCACCAAATTGTCTAGGGTTTCAACGGCATTCGAAGAAAAGAACATCAATAAACTCAACTTCTAAACTGTCAAGATCAAAATCTTCCCCAACAAAAGTGTTGACTACAGGAAGTTGGTTCGCCTCTATATCTACACCAGCGAACAAATCCCCCCATTGGCTTAGATGATGATGACTCAAGATTGACTTGGCCGAAAAGACATAGTCGTTACTGACATCACTAGAATAACCGGTAGAAAAACCAAGCAAGAAATCCCAATATACTAATTATAAAATCATACTTGAATTCTACCCACTCTACAGCTTATTAGTTACTGGAGAGACAGCTCCGCCAAAAATACGCACCTTCTTCTATAAGTGCGTGAGGTTTGCAGACTTGCACTAACGAAGAGCTACCCACTGAAAAGAGACTAGGCATTATGCGTTAAGAAAGGACATCCTGCCAGCTACAAAAGGTACCCAATTTCACCCAATCGAGACGTACGCCTCCATGAAAGGCCAAATCACCAGCATGTTTTTAAGAATATAAATGACTAAAATAAATACCCTCTCTCCTCAAAGTACTATCCTGGAATGTTAACGGCATCCATAGGTGCAAAGAAGAGATCGATTAATTATTAACCAAGAAAATACCCGACATCGTGGTTCTACAAGAGTCCAATATTTTAAGGAACCACAAGATCTCCTTCATAAAAATATGCATATAAATACGATTACACTAACAGCAAGGATGGATTCGTAGTGCTCTTAGTGCGGCAAAACATCAGCTATCACTCCATTGGCTTAGATGATGTTGACGTCGAAGTCGTCACCTTTGAGACACGCACCAGCACAAAAGCGATATAATTTACCTCAGCACACAAATCTCTCAGTGGTAACTTGCTCCAAGAGGGCATTGCTGCGCGGTCTCGAGGCCAAGATCGCAATAGAAAGACAAAGTCTGAAACAGTCGCCGAAGTAACCAAAATGGAATGGTGTGGTAGTACCAGAAAGACCTACCTACCTATCCAGTAGAAACTGACTCCTGGATGTACGAAATATCATAATTGTGAAGAACATAGTGCATATTTTCTAGCTGGATACCCTGAAGAAGGACAACTTGGACAGCAATACCATAATGTTGTCCTTAGGTAACAAGACTCAACCAGAAGTGGTGTCTTCTGATTGAGTTTCGTTACCATTACAATCAAAAAAACAAGTGGAAATAATAGATGTGTTTAGGGTACCCTATATTATTAGTGCTATCTTTACACTAGTCACACTAAAAGAATAAGTAAATTCTTCAAAAAGAGTCTATGACGCTGGAGGCCTACGTCGTTGTAAGCCCCTAGCCTACAATAACAAATACATTTTCAAATCCAAAACAGCCGCACGGGGTATTGAGGATTTGTTAGGACCGAATAAAAGGCTTAAAGGCTGTACAGGTTACACGATACCTAAGAACCTAAAGCTAGGCTTAACATATACAGCCAAGTGGCCAGGAGACCCTAAAATGCTTAGGAGATAAGGTGGAACCAGAGTAGAGGCCCCAAGAACTGGACCACTCCACGTGGAAGTTGCGAAATAACCTAAGACGTGAAAAAGTGCGGCTATTCCCACCATACATACCAGTGGAATAGTAGTCACGTAAATAGGCAAGACAGAACAATAATTAGTCAACACCATGGAAAAGGAAGGATATCTAAATGAACACCACGACGAGGATGAGGAACATTTTAAGGATCCCACCTCCTCTGCAGAGATACAGCCCATAGTTAAGATTAGAAAAGCCCCTGGTAGGGACGCATAACTAACCTTATAATTAAGATGCTTACGGGGAAGGAAACAGCAGCGCTAACCAAAATCATTAACGACGTCATACAGACTGGGCACTTCTCTGGAAGATAATAATGTTCGACAAAAATGGAAAGATCCTCAAGTTCCCTTAAATCTACAGACCGATCCTCAGCAAAGATTGTTGTCAAAAGAATCTAGAATAAGATAGATATATGAAAACAGAATTTAAAAGAGAAAGTTAGCTTCAGGGCCGACATTTCAGAGAAATACAGATCTTTAAGTTGGCCGATCTTGTAGCTAGTGGATTCTATACCACTCAGGCGTCTAGAGCAATCCTGCTGGACGTGGCCAGAGCTTTCTGTAGATTCAGAGACTGAACTACTTAAGAGATAGAACATTCGACTATAAGACAGGAAGGCAAATCTCCGCCTTTAGAAGACAAACAGCGGGCATATTAAAAGAATGGGTACTGCACCCACAGTTATACATTGTTTATATCTACAACAGCTCCATGATCCAAGATAGGTTCAGCATTGCTCTCGTTACCCAACGCAAAGCCGTCGTCATCTGCAGAAGTATCCACTAGCAGTTAAAACCCAATTTTTATCAGGTCCTCAGAAACAAAATATTGAGAATTTCTTAGCAATGTTGTAGCATTAAAATCTCAATGGCCAATATTACACAAGGCTCTTCATCTGTAATATTGTTTCCATTTTCATCGTGGAAACTCATTTAAATCTTCATGTCTTGAAAGGCCAGACAGAATACTCCTGAATGACAGCCTTAGAAGATTTAACCAATATTATCCTGTGGAGGCTAAAACTAGACAACAGGTCTACTGTCGGCGCTTAGGTAACGAAGAACTATCTACGCGAATGATAAGAAATCTCTCCATAAGTGATTAACATAGCAAATATTTAGTAGGTTGTGTAGTTAGTGTAACATAAAGCGTAGAACAGTAATTTTAAGAGATAATTCCCACATCTATAGGAAGTCGAACGTAGTTAGGATTGTGCATGCGGAATTACCTAGCAGCGATTGATCATTTTATGGATTCTGTACTCGGAAACTGCGAGAACAGAGGTGGGTTCTAACTCGCAGACGATTTTGCGAATCCAACACTACCCGGTTTTGCACCGGATTCCTCCCTCGTTAAAAAAAATCATTTTTAAAAACTTAATCTATTATCTTTGGCTTGAACTCTTTTAACAAATTTTTAGGTTATTATAAAAATGCTTAAAGGTGTATATTAAAATCCCAATGAAACAATATATTATTGCGAAACCTGACACGTGGATTCAAGTAATTTACGGTCGAAACCAAAATATTTTTATTACCTGTTCAAATTTATCTTCCATTAATTTTTGTAAACAGCTTTCCATTAATCTCTGTGACAGCCTCTAAAAATTCGTTATTGATTTTAATTATTCTCGGATCACCGAATTGTTTATTTTCCACTTAAGAATACTTTTTTCGCCCAAAAGTTATAGAACAATGTATGTTTGGTTCTTTAGAAATAAATAAATGAATAAATTACTTAAAAATATATCTACTTTTTGATAAGTTTGCAACTTTACAGATTGAATTCAAGATCGATCATAGTTTAGTCTTCGAAACGTAAAATCCTTTTTAAGTATTTCAACGTCGTTAGCGTTAAAAAAGTGGACTAATAACAATTTATAGCTTGGGTGCTATCCGTTATATAATTAAGTTGCATAAAAGACAACACTATAGAATATATGTACAACGCGTTTAATATCTCAATCATCTATTATTTGCCACGTACCTCGTCAAAGAATCTTCCCAGCCCTATTAAATTCCGACCTACTTATATTGATGGCATCGATTACTATTATCATACCGTCACTTGCCGATCCGGGTCCCGAACTATCTTTGAGCGATGTTACTCATTTATTTTTTTATATCTATATAGAAAAAAGGTCGTTATTGATTTAAGCCTCCAAACTCTTTACGTATCGGTCCCAGCGGTATTCCGCAATTTTCCTGATGTAAAATCCGGTCCAAGACCACTTCATTTTTCGTACTAAATCGCCACAAGTGACAAAAGCCACTCCCTAAAATGGGGCACATATATCAGTGTCATCTTTCAGGACGCACGTATCTAGGATATTAAAGAAAATAGTAGTTTATCGTATTCACCTCATATGTGGTTTCTAAAAAATCAATATGATATTATACATAAAGTTAACTGCCGATACCACAGTTGTGAACCACACAAGTATATCAATAAAGCATTAAGGTATGTGTATTTATTAAACGTGCAATGGAAATGTCTTTAATAGATAGCGATGTCAATTTGATATTATATTAGGGTAATAATGTTCTTACCCTACGCAAATTGAGTATGATATATATTTTCATTTGCTTTATTGGTTTTCTTAAAACACCTGTGGGAAACCCTTTTAATGTCATGTGACTTTGCGAGTGAATAGATCAATCGAAGCGAGCAACATCATTGGCCTCTAGCGATTCTTATTAAAAGATTTACTTCAAGCTTACAAGCAGATACTACTGTTTGGAGTGTGATAAAAGAATCGAAGAACAGCAAAAGTAGATAAATACCCTTTTTATTTGTTCAACCTTATTCCGATTATTGTTATCAAAAAGGTGATTTATATTCTAGAAGCCATCCATATCACTTAAGAGTACAAACAGGCAATGGTTAAAAGCCATATAAATACCTGTTAATACAATGTGTATTTGAAACTTAACGTTGAAAAGGAATATGCTATGATGGTAAGTACAGAAGGATAAGAATGGCAGACGGACCAAATCTCACTAAAGTATGGAAATTAGGTACGCGGAGCGCAATATTCCATTATAACAATAGGCACCATCAAGGCTTCTAAAACAAATTTACAGAAGATAAAAGGAATGTTAGCTAGCTACTTGGAGTGACACAGTATCAAACTATATTATATTTACCCTTCATAGAAAGTACCGTGATGCATGGTGTCGAAGGGTGGAAAAAAAATGAAAGTCTCCAAATTAGGTAATGGAGGAAATGGTGTAGAATCACGATGACATCAACTTGCCACGCGCTTTATTAACTTCTAATTTTGTTTACTTATTTGCAACTCAAACTGAATGAGAGTGAACAAAATTAAAAGAAAATTTGTAGATGCTTAGGCCAAAGACATCACCAAATGGTGGACGGCACAAGTCAGAAAATTCTCAACTGGTTTTGGCTTAGGCCTCACAATAGCAGATTTGCTCCTTGAAGCGTCGAACATTTCCAGTTCTTTTAGGGTTTTCAGCTTCTTTAGGGTCACGAAATTAGCAGTTGTGCAATTTCCTCCCTGTAGCGAGAGCAGAAGTAGTCTTATTCAGAGAGTCTTAATAAAATTGAGGTGGAGGAATAGGAAACAATTTGTCTCAAAAACAAAAAAGAACTTAAATAATAAAACCAGAATTTAATATATCAAAAACTTAGATGGTATAATTACAAGGACTGATGAATTCAATTTAATTATACTTACGATTAGCGTTCCTTCTGGATTACTTTTTTCTTTCTTTTATGTTTAGCGCACACACAAAAGGAAAATCCTATACCACTCAACGAAAGGTACGTGTGCGGAGAAGATCGTGGACGTTGGACTTGAAGCGATGTGGGTTCTAGTTTTCGGGAAAGACGTTACTCGGAAGTCCATTTCAAACGAAGCAGTCCTCTAGACGAAGCAGTCCTCTAGAGAAAGGAGTCCTGAAACAGCGACGTCCTAGGTGTTCGTAACTGAATCGTATGTTGATGAGCAGCTTGTGTCTGACCAGTGTTTCTATTTGGCACAACTCTGGGCGGAATCATAAGTGCCAGCTCGTTCGAACACCTTCCGCAGTAGTAGCGATAGTAAAGAGATAGGTCCGCCACTTTTCTTCGATGTTCAAGGCTATCAAGGTCTTAGTCATCTCTGGGTCATCCACGAGACGGACTGCTCTCTGCTGTATGGAGTCCAACATCTTGAGAAAGTGTTTGGGTGCCAATCTCCACACATGGGAACAGTATTCCATAGATGGTCTTATCTGGGCCTTATAGAGCAGTAAGAGCGGCTCTATAGAGTGCCCCTAGCGTTGTGCTGCTGCCTTGGCGATGTTGGTGACGTAATTACGCCAAGACATGTTGTTTTCTACGTTGATGCCAAGCAAGCTTATAGATGAGGCCAGAGTCAGTGTTTGTCCTGTCATTGATAAGTTAGGTCCTGCGGTGTTTGCTGTTTTTGAGAAGTAGTAGTACTAGTATTAAAACAAAATAAATGAAACAGGTAGATAGGTGAACACAATGGTTGGTTTATTAGCAAAATGAAGAAATTGGTGTGTTTCAGAATTTCACTTAAGGTACATTAATAAAACAATGCTATAGTTCTAAAGGAACTCTTGTGTTTTTTTAATTACACCTGACGGTACCAACTATGTTTAAGAAAAGAAACTGAATGGATTACTTACTGAAATTATACTGGATAGTGTACTTTACTGGAAGTAATATCTGAAGCTATAAGTTTATTAAAATGGATGCAAAAACTTATCAGAGTTACAGTTACTCCTGTAACTAGGATAAATGATATTATACATTTACGATGCAAGCGTGATAATAGCTTTATTAGCACACACGTGCTAAAGTTGCATGAGTTCGTGCATTATCATATTTGTATTTGTATTTCACAGTAATCTATCTACCCTCGTCCAAATAAAAAAATGTTAAACTGTCTTATTTTTTTTTTAATTATCAATTTATTTTTAAAGAAAATCCTCAAGATATTTTTGGAACTCGTTTTGGCTTAGGCCTCACAATAACGGATTTATTGGAAAAATGGCTAGAGATGCTTTCAACAAAGCAAAAAGAACAGGAACCTGGGAACCATACAAATTATACAGACCGATCAGAAGCTTATTATACATAGACTATCTACTATAGTTATGTTAAAGATATGATGAAACATATTAGCACACCTAACAATATTATAGACTTAAAACGTCTTTAAATCTCAATTTAAAAGGTATGAAGAGTACAACCCGAGTACATCCACCACCGAGTAGCGACATTACGGGCTTTAATTTTCATGACGCCTGCGCGAAATAGATTGTTTAACTGTCATATGACGAAGCAAATGATGTTTCATTTATAGTCAGGCGGTTGATGTATTTGTTACGATCATGGGTCAAGTTTCGTTTAGCGGAAATCCGTTAGGAAAAGAATAAATTAATTTTTTGGTATTAGAGTATCTCTTTCAATGCAGGACAATCAAAATTATTCGCCGCAAATACATCATTGTCATTTTCAAAAAAAAAATAAAAGTATAGAAGAGCGAAAATGTATTTGAAAAAAAAATCTTGGCTAAGGGTGCCTCTCTACCTCTCTAACCCAAATTAACCAGAGTAAAATGACCTTTCACTATTCCCAACTAACCAAAACTAACCCAAACAAACCACAGCTCTTCCAAACAATTCAATAGAAACCAACACTCACCCAAACTAACCAAAACCAACTCAGACTAATCAAGATTAACCCAAATTAACCAAGACTAAGCAAGACTAACCCTAATTAACCAGAGTAAAGAGACAAGCGCGCTACGTGCGCTTGTCTCTTCAGTACGCAAATTGGCAACAGCGAGTTTGCCGCAGGCGCATTTCAAGCGACCTTCTGTCGATGGGGCCAGGCTTTACAAAGTCTGGCCCCATTTCGGGGGTCAAATATTTAACGTGTAGTGGGTTTTCTTCTCGTAGTAGTATTTTCTTTGCTAATGCGGAACCAAAGTTAACCGAAACTAACAAAACACACGGATCTACTATGTCAATTTAAAGAATTTCTATAATATTTTCCATATAAAGAATTTCCGCGAAAAAAATTGTACATGTTTAAAGAGCAAATTACTAGACAAATAGAATTATTATCGAATTTTCACCTCCATAACAGATTTCCGATATTCAAAACCACAAAAAAAAATAAAATTTTCCATTAATTAGATATTTTCAGAATAACACCATTTTATTAAATGAGGATCTGACATGCAAATACTGATAAACCCACTTTTTGTGTTTTTCGAGTTGAGCAGGGATTTCCACTAGTTTCGACATGCTCTATCGATTTTTTAACAGAGATGCGTCGAATAGCCACTAAATTCCCATGAAAAAATGGAAAAAAATCATTCCATTCATGCAAAACCCGATAAATCCAATTTTTTTTCTTTAGGTTTTAATATTACTTTTACTTATCTTAATATTCTTTCAATTACACTTTTAAAAGGAGTTTGATGTCAATACGTCTCTTAAAATTTTAGTTTATTTTTATTATCAAAATAATATTTTTAAAATATTATTTAGGTTCAAATTAAATGTTTTTTAATAACTTTTGAGTAAAGTTCTCATTTTTTTCATTTTTAAAAAGTTGTTTTAATGTACATTCACGTCATTTTATAAAAAAAAAAACAAAAAAAAACAGCTTTCACGCAAAATCCGATAAATCCAAAACATACTATGTATTTAAAAAAATATATGATTTTTTTCCAACATGAATTTGTAATCAAAATTTGTCACCTATGCTGCATAAAAAAAAAATTGAGCGAGTCTGCTAGTACTCGAGACACTGATGTGATCCTATATCGACATCATCGACTTGAAAATCTAATGCCACCTTAGGCCGCGTGACGCCGTAAGAAAGAACATGTTTTACACTAACGGTCACAGGCAGCCTGCAAAACATATTCCCGTCACAGATACCGCCTGACGCGCGTTGTTTAATGTTTATATTTGTAATATTTGCATTAAAATGTCTAATATTTCACTTCACGCGGAGCTCTCCGCTCGCTTCACTCGCTTCAGAGACGCAACGAACAAAGTAGTTTACGCGTGGAAAATAAGATTAAAACTAACCGTAAAAGTGAATGCGAGCGAAACCGCAGGTAAAAGCTAAAAGTGTCCTATGTCCTTTACTATACTCTTGAAAATGTCTGTACAAAATTTCATGATGATCGGTAGTAGTAGTAGTTTTTGCGTGAAAGCGTAAGAAACAAACAAACAAGCACATTCGCATTTATAATATTAGTTAGGATTCGTTAATAATACTTCAATCGAAGTGTATTAATTCACTGCACAAATTCGACACGAAAATCTAATGCCATCATCTTGGGCCGGCATCCTTTAATTTGGGAAAGTCAATAACCAAATTTTGCAAATTTTAGAAGAGAAGCATGGCTCAATATTGTTTTAAACGCCTGGGCATCTGAATAATACTTTTGACAGTTCGTTTAATTTAAAATGATAATATGCTTTTTTATCGTCTAAAATCCGTTTAAAAACGATTTTAAATGGCAAAATTTTATAAAAATCCGAAAATTCGGACTCTTTTAGGACGATAGCCTTGGCTTCGGACGAATTTTTCGTGGATTTTGAAGCGAAAATTCATTTTTAACCGTCCAATAAAAATAAGCTGTGCTATGTATCCAAATACACTGCGAATATAATATAATGAAAATCTAATCCCGCCCTAGCGGCTAGCTTTTTAGAGGCGCCATTTGAGTAGTTGCAATCGCAACCGTCTTGCTTGCTCCTCAATGCGCACGGGTTATAATGTCACATCGCGTTTACAATTTCCGTCCCCACGTTTCCGTCCGCACATTTCTGTCACATTTGCTGAGATGAGGTATGAGGGCATACCGCCGCGTAAGATGTTTACACATCAATAATACTTATTTTACTTATTTGAACTGGTTACGATACGTTATAATCAATTTTAATAGGTTTGGTTAGTTTGGGTTAGTCGTCTATTCAACCTTCGGTTAGTTTCACTTAGTCTCCTTATTTTACTTATTTGAGTCAATTCCGACAAGTTATAATCAATTTTAATAGAATTGGTTAGTTTGGGTTCCGGTTCCGATCCGTTTGCCACACTCTTTATATTATAACTCAAATTGAATCATACCCGATGATACCAATTGGTTTCGTAACGCAGGACGAATATTTGAAAACCATGTCGTGGCGCGGCCTTGAAAAATTACTCTCATGAAACCAAAGAAGTATTCACTTCAAAAATCATTTATATTGCAATACTATTTCTGTTAATTTGTTTCACCAAATTTGATTTTTCTAGACTATAAATTAAAAATGTTTCTTTTGTGTTTGATAAACTAAAGCAAACAAGATATGTTTTTTAATAAAGTTTTTCAATGATATCCATATTAATTCAGCCGCAAATATCCTTATTTCATTAAGTCCACTTCAAATTATCGACAGTGTAAACGAGTTCCTCACAATTTAACCAGTGAAATAGGTTGTTTATCCGTCAAACGCGTCAAATGAGAGAGAAAGAAAATTTGACCCCCAAAGTTCAAAGGTTCCGACGGTTTCTGTCGCTACTCGGTGGTGGATGTACTCGGGTACAACATTGAGTTTATACTCAACTCTTTTTAATTATTATATTAATGAGTTTATCTGTAAATCATCATTGCTGAGATACTTTTATTGCCATTATCATAAATTATGTATACAATCGGGCTAATGTATATATAATCCGCTAATATTTTACGTTGGAATTAACTATGTATAATGAGAATCTAATGGATTTTAAAATTTATTCAGCGCATTCCACAAATTTGAACGCCAGATCGAAATAGTAATCATTTAGTTCCCCGAGCGCTTAAACATATATCCTAAACTAGGATATGTGGAAAGAAATATACAAGGTTGGACAAACGTTACGGAACGGCACATTCCTTGTAGACGAACAAATCACCATAATAAAATACGGTTTCTGCACGCGTTGTAGATTTCCTTTTTACTATCTTATCTTTTCTGTGACGTCAACATCTATGAAATGGTAACGTCAGAAGCAAATTTTTAATTGTGTTTGTTTTGTATTTTGATATATTCAACGTTACTTCTTAAACAGTCTCTGCTTTGTAAGTATTTTACGCTTAACAGGTACAGGTTCAAATAGAAAGTTACATATTAGCTTAAACTAATTACCTAGTTACTGCTATTTTTTATTGGCAGTGGATTTTGGTTATCCAGGTTTGCAAAAATCTTGGTTTCTTCCATTCTAGGGCAAATTGTAGTACATTTTTATATCTCCGATGTTACTAGCGTGCTTTTAATCAAATACCATCTAGCATTGACTGTATTGCCCATTACAACAGTGTACCTAACTAACACAAAATAAAAAAATAATCATTTTGATTAACAGTGATTTTTTTTTTCTTGTCGTTGTTTCTGAGATATCTGATCATATTAACTGTGTTTTATTATATGAATATTGAGTGCCATACATTGAGTGTTCAGCAAAATGATACAGGTAAACAAAAGGTAACGCATCAGTTTTTCATAGATAGGCGTCATTCGTTTCAAAAAGCATGTGACTTCTTTAGTAGCATTTTTTCTGATCGAGCGCCAATTTTCAAATCATTTTGACAGATATATTTTGCTTGCGATACAAGAGGAGCAAAAAATCAGTTTTATCGCTTACCAACAAAAACCGCAATTCTGAAAGTTCTCACAGAACAATCATAAAGTAAAATAAAATGCATTCTTACAAAATAAGGTTACTACAGAAGGTCCAGTGAATGATGTACCTTATTGAATAACAATCGGAACTTGTAAGTCGCATTTTGTTTCCAGGCCAAACTACAATCTGCCTTAATGATTTTGTTAATAGGCATAACGACCGTTATTGGTTATGAAAATTCCGCATTGGATGAAAGAATAAGATAAACAACATTATTTAAAATTAAACATGCTGCCGGGAATAACTGAATCATAAATCAGAAAGCCACGGAACCATGTTTTCGTTCAGGCAATTTAACAGAAAATACTTATTTAAATCTAGTACGTAGGAAAATACCACCCAAGCATACCCAGTAACTAGGTATGTTTGATTCCAACAATATGGTGCACCCCCGCATTATGATCTTGTTAGGGTAATTTTAACAATTTCGTTCATTATGTTTATTCCTATTAGAATTAATAAATTTTATGTTACACCTAGTTTCAGGTTACTATTTGAACTAACTCGTTGAACAACAGTATCGGATATTTAAGATTGAACAACGCAAAAATACCAATAATCTTACAAAAAGTAGGTAACTGTAATAGCTCGTGTGGTATTTTTTAAATATTTTCGACCTATAAGAGATGCCAGTCCCCATTGTTCATTTGATTTTTTTCCTTTTATACAATATTATTTGATACATATTTAGTTATTTAAATAAAATAATAATAAATCAAAAAATAATAAGATTATGGTCATTTTCATGCAAACACAGCAGTAGAAAAACTCATTTTAATATATCGATTAATTTCAATATGCAAATTTGCATGATTTTAATCGGCGAATCACCTTTTCGTGGCAGAAAGTGGAGCTATGTAATTTGTGCATAAATTCATTTTTTGAGGAAATAAGAGAGGTAGGAGAATTGTCATGCATTTTGGTTTCTGTGGTGGTAGCGAGAAGTTTTTTGAGGAGGTCAAGCATGATACGGAATCTGCACATTTAGTCATCATATATTATCAATAAAGAGTAGAAAACTACATCTTCAAGATAGTTGGACCATAAGAAGAGTAAGAAAAATCAGTACATTCATAGAATGGACCAATGGACCAGCACATCATCAAGCAATAATCAGAAAGAAGATAAAGAAGTCAATAATAAAAATTAAGCAAAGAAATGTCAGTTAATTATGCGAGAGGCAAAACAAGCAATGGCAAAATATAAGAAAGAGAATAACCAACAAAAAATTAAGAGTAATGCCATTATGGACAAAAAAAGGGGTATACAGTTAGAAGAACAACTACGAGCAATTTTTGGTGAAAAAACTTGCGTAAATTTAAAATTTTAAACACGCGGTAGAGGAACAAGCCAATAGAAAACGAAGAAGAAGAAAAGAGGAGTTTTTAAGAAGAAGGAAATAAAGGAGAAACTAAGAAAGGAGTATATACAGGGCATATAAAGAATTTTGAACCCAACTGTCTCAGATAAATACCTTACAGGGAAAATCACAAGTCAGACACTTGGAAAGCAAAATATACGAGGAAAGATTAAACTAGAATGAAAGATGGATATCCCCAAATATAGGGAAAGTTATATAATACTATTATCTAAGGTACTACGGTAACAGAAACTAGGTAAATACAAAAAAATATATAAAAATTAGGTAAAAAGTAACCAGAAACTAAGTAAGAAGTAACAAGAAACTAAGTAAATGCAATGAAACCAGAAACTAAGTAACTAAGAAAAGGACTCAGAGGACACATAGGACAATAATACAGAGGATACGGAAGATACGGATATACAGTTAGTTATACAAGAGGCAGAAAAGAACAACGTGAGAAATATAAGGGGCATCAAAACAGTAATAAAACTAAGAAAAATGAAAGTATAAACAAAAAAGAGGGCGAGGACTTCGAAAGAAGACTATTAGCAATTTTGGGGAAAAACACTAATAAAATTGATAGTAGTGAAGGTATGGACGAGAAAGAAGACGAGGACCTCGAAGGAAGACTGTTAGCGATTTTAGGGAAAAAATAATGACAGTGCGCAAAGTATCTACAAACCCAGGTGTCAATGATAAATACCTTAGATATCAGGGAAAATCATAATAAGACACTTAGGAGTAAGAAAAAAGTAGAATATAGAAAAATATAAGATACATTTAAAATGGAAACAATATGTACTTGAAGTAGAAAATAGAGTACATAGATATTGTATATACTTAGAGTAGAAAATAAAGCACATATTAGAGGCACTTAGAGAAGCAAATAGAGATATATTAGAAAAATGGAACAATAATTTGGAACGCAAATAATGTTATTGACAACTATCTAAGATACTAGAGAAAGTCATAATAAAAACATAAAGGCGTCCAAATAGTTGATATAGAAAGTTAATACAGAGAAAAATGAAACTAGAAACGTTTAGTTAATATGTGAATAATAAAGTATAAATGGAGAAGTGAAACTTTAGTAAAGTTATAATGAGAACGCAATTGTTTTCGATTAATACCGTACAGGGAAAGTCATAGAAAAACATATGAGCGTTTCAAGTGAGGAGAAACTAGAAGAAATAAGTAGAAAAAGTTTAAAGGGAAACTAGGTAGAAGGCGAGCTAATGAGAAAACATATAGGCATAGGCTATATGTAGAACGGACTTAGGTAGTGATGAATATCTTATCGAGAAAATCACTTAAGGGCCACGGAGCATTGAAAGTTTAGAATATGTACATAAAAATCAGCTGATAGGTTAAGAAATATACTAGATATAAATAGTGTAAAATAGTGCATACATAAAGGCCGAATACTTATAGGATATGAGATATAAATAGTATAAAATAATTCGTATAGCAGACAATACACATGACGTAATATATTATAGAATAGTGAATATGATTAAAAAAAATATATACATCATAGATATATAACGTACATACCGAGACTCTATATGGAGCCAGTGCGAGGCAGGATTCGGTGAGAAGGGAACCATATGAAGGCAGCGTGACGATGTTCAGAAAAAATGGGGACCTAAAAAGAGAAATGTTGTAAAATAATGCAGTGAAAGAAGTAAAGGCAGGACACGCCGTCCACATAAAATGTGTGTATAGAAAAATTAGGACCCAAATTGGGAACAATTGAAACGTGTGTAGTTGAACATAACACGATGTATCTACCAGTAGCTGAAAAACACTGCTACCCACCCAGACTTTTAGGCGATATCCTAAAAGGATCAGCATATACCTCAAAACTATTTCACGAGGACTCAGTGAAGGACCTGACAGCTTACTGCGCAATGAGATGTCATCGTCCGTCACTAATGATCAACACTGAGATTAGGGATGATAAATTCATCATAAACTCATCCTGAAGTGGACATGGTAATAGTTTGTATGAAAGCGGCCACTCCCATACAGAGCAACAACACGTCAACTCCAGGAGCACTAAAAATATCCATCCCATGTTTGTCACAAAATCATTCCAGTAATACCAATATTAAGCAGCACTGTACACGCCCAAAACACAAAAAATATAATCATGCAAGATATTCTCTTTACACTAACATACAGTTTATTTTTACTATTTTTAAATTATATAGGTACTTACGCAATAAGACCAGTTCCACCGGCACAAATCACCCCCCTAAAACACAAGATGGATACGCTTTAAAGATAGAAAATCAGAATTCGGATGGTAGCCTAAATTGCATATTTCAAAAGATGGCAGTTAGTCGACCCGAGCAATAGACCCGAACAACATGACCATGAATTTTTTGCCGACTATGCACAGTAGTATAAATACGTATCGTATCATATTATAATATTTAGAAATAATAGCTTAGCTGTAATAAAATTATCGTAATAGATAGGCTAAAATACCGAATAGATATAGGACTGCCAGATATACATATGAATAATCAAAAGAATTATTTTTAATCCTTTATACGATGGATTTACAACAAGTAATAAATAAGAATCTGAAATATGATGAAATATTGGTATAAATAATCTAAATCTAATAATACAAATAAAAACGGAAACGTCTTAAAATGTTTATTATAACTAAAAATATATATAAATAGTAGGCCGCCTAAATCTGACCACAACGGTCATATATTGTTATTGTATTTGGCAACTAAAAAATTGATTGATTGATATTAAATTAGTTATTAGTTAATTATTAAAACAAACCTCTCTTTTGTTCCATGTCTGCAAAAAGCACTGGGTCAAGCAACATACAGAGTCGACAACACTTCAAGACTAATACCGGGTGGACAAAACTGAGCCACGACACGAAGTGAACAACAACTAAAACGAATGGACAAACTGTTGCAACCAGCCAAAACGTCTTGGGTCGAGTAGAGACCAGTACGGACTGATTGTGATAGTGAGAAAGTGTTA
>MU185905.1:120897-166034 GCA_016904865.1 Pissodes strobi
ATCTTATTTGTCCCACCACCCGTGGCAACATAAGATGGCAGCTTTTCATTGCTATGTTAATAAGTTACTTAATATACCTTTGTCTACTATCGAATGCAACAAAGAAGTAAATATAATAAAACAAATCGCTTTCATGAACCATTTTAATTTTAGTCTTGTTGACAATTTAAGCAATAAAACAAAACTCAAAAAACTTAGAAAAGAACTTTCTCACAGCCTGATAGATAATTCATCCAAAATAGACTTATCCATTTCTTTTTTTAACCTAGAAACTAACAATAAGATTTCTAAAACCATTCGCCATTTTGTCAGTAACTCTCATTTATCTTTTAAAAACAGAAATCAATTAGAAACCTTTTTAAATAATACGAAAGATAAAATAGATACTCTCTCAAAAAGTGGTATTTATAAGCTGTCATGCAATT
The DNA here is from genome assembly GCA_016904865.1 of Pissodes strobi. NCBI lineage: Eukaryota > Metazoa > Arthropoda > Insecta > Coleoptera > Curculionidae > Pissodes > Pissodes strobi. The sequence goes on from MU185905.1 coordinate 121,323, forward strand.
ATTGCGAGTGCACCTACATCGGTAGGACATGTAGACCATTAAAGGTCCGTATTAACGTTGAACAGAAATAACTCTGCTTTCGGAGAACATTTGCGAAATCATAACCACAACTTCAGTCCTCATTTCGATTCAAAAATCCTGCACAACATCTCCTCAAGAAACTTCAATAGGTTAGATTTCATGGAGGACATCGAGATCCACAGCGAGCTACGTAATATCCATTGCGTCAACACTCAGGTCAATCTCAACAGGTCTTACATTCCATTTGAGGGGAGGAAGGTCACTTGATCAAGCATTTTCAATTTCAAATAATTTCTCCAAATTTTACTACGTTAATGTAATTTAATTTTATTTTATTTTTATTCGTAGTTGAGTTAGCCCAGGCTAAGGTCATCTTTCTTTCTCTTCTTTCTCTATCCTATCGAGTTCAGTTAGCTTAGGCTAATTTCATCTACTTCCTTTCTTTTCCTATCTTTTCATGTTGAGTTAGCTTAGGCTAATGTCATCCCTTAAGTTAGTCCTCTATGAGTTGAGTTAGCTCAGGCTAATGTCATCTCCATTCTTTTCTTTTCCCTCCGTCGAGTTGAGTTAGCTCGGGCTAATCTCATCTCTTAAGTTAGTCCTCTATTTTCACTTGATTAAGTACTTTCTCCCTTCCAAAACAACTTTCAAGCCACCACTGACGAGGTCAACTAATTTTCAAGTATTCATTTGCAGATAGGGTCACTCAGTACATATTATGGCATTTGGTTAGTCTCATCTAGCATAGTATCAACCTCTTTTTGTACTTTAGGATAACTACAGACCATTACAGCAACTTTATTTGATTCTATCTCCCAACTTAACACTTATCATTTTTAAAACTCTTAAAATTTAAAATTACCGCTGTTTTTTGGAGTATAAGCGTCATCAGTCTGCTTGTCAAGACTGTCAGCAGTGACACATTTGATGTGTCACCCAAAAGCGTGAGTCTAAGTACCTTGGTTTTGTTTTAAATTTGTTGTAATTAAGGATTTTAAACTAAATTATGTGAACCATTTTCTCAAAAATGTGAAGTACGATGTGTGAAATTTAATTGTGACCATTGTCGATCTGTGTTGTTTGTTTGTCTCCATGGATATGTCCTTTTCCACTGACAAGTAAGTAAAGAAGTTCGCCATTTTCCTTCTTTTTTACTCACAAAAAAAAATAAACAAACATCATTCTTGATTTATAACTTTAATTAACCCCCTTTAAAAATTCCAACAAAATTATAACTGAACGTAACAGTGTTCATCTCATCATATTCCTTGCCAATAATAACCATTGCCTCAACTCTACAGCATTCTTTGACTCTCCACTGACAGGGGGTTCTTTTACTTACTTTTCAGGTAACACTGATGATGGCTACGGCCGAAAGCGCTCTGTTACGCTCTTTATAGAACTCCCTTTGGTTTAAATTTTGCATGATATACAAAGATTGTTTCATTACTATGTTTCGTAAATGCACACAGCCTTTACTCTTCATTCTTTTCATAGCGTCATACATAAAATCCTTCCCAGCAAGTTGTGCTGAACCGAAATCTAATGTGGAAGATTGTTCTCGTTAGCAAATTTAAATAGAAGGAATCGCAAGGATTTCAAAGTAAGGCTAAAAAATCCTTTATCGATGTTGATACAGTGGTTCACCAGCTCATTTTCCTCATCTAATGAGAAAGTAGCTCGAAATTTCCCAAGTTTATTTCCCCTTCTTTTCCTAAGTTGATTCTCCGGTATCGACCCCTGAAACCGGACTTCATTGGCCGCTTGACGAATGAAAACGTCTCTCGCGATCAGTCTACGTGCCTCGGCGAGTTGATGTTCGTTAACAATTTTTAACCTTCATCAAAATTACAAAAAATGAACTAACGTGATTGACTTGGCTTACAACCTGCCTGCCGCCATCAATTGTCTTGTCGCACTAGATGCTATAAAGACCAATCTGCCAAAATAGTTTGCATTTACAAGTATCAAAATAATAGTTGTCAAAAATACAATTTACACATTGATTCTTCGATCTTCTTAAGTTATACGCAAATTATGATCAGGTGTAATTAAATTTTAAATCCCAGATGGAGAGTGAAGTAACAAATCATCTTCAACATAAAAACTTTTTTCTACGAGCGTGTGAAAAGTGACATTTTTCACACCCATTTCGGTGTGCAAAATGTCACTTTAACGCACTAGTGTGAAAAGTGATTTACTTTTCGCACTAGTGTGAAAAATAATTTACTTTTCGCATTAGTGTGAAAAGTAATTCTGAAAAGTTACATATTTCTAAAAGTCTTTTTTGAGTAATTAAAAAATGACAAAAACTGAATATAAATAAGTTTATTAGAACTTTACAAACACAATAATATAACATATTATGATATATAAGATATCATGGCTTAAAAAAGTTTACCACGCAATTTGTACAGTTAGTTAAATTAATCTCCGATCGAAGTATTCATAGTCAAAACATCTTCATTAGGCTGTGTACAGGTAACCTCTTCTTCTCCTAGTATCTTCCAGGCTGTTTTTCGTTTATTCTCCACGGAGTTTTCCACATATCCCTCGGCTACAGTGGCCGACTTCCAACCCCCATTTTTTTTTTTTTTTTTTTTTTGGTAAGGTGGAGGAACCGCTTTATCGGCACCCTCCCGGCAACAAGGAGGGTAGTGTGGGTCTCTCCCTACACATATTCTATGTAGGAAACTACCCACCAAACCTACCACCGCTCTGAACAGGGCGACTGTCTTTGCCCTGTTCCATACGCTTACAGGCGTCTGCCTTTTTAAGCGTTGCCTTAGGTTTTGATTGTCCATATCTTGCCGCTACTGCTGGCGCCTCTCTCTTTTTTGTCTTTTTGTGTAATGGTTTAGTTTGTCAATTTATTTTCTGTTCTTGTAGACCCCTGAGGAGCTTTTAACTAATGTTCCTATTTGTTATCGGTTGCGCTATTGTTTTCCTTTGGTTGATTTGTTTGTCTTATGTTCAGTTAACATTATTTAGTGAGGTTTTCTAAAATAAGGATTGTGTCCTTAGTCCTCTTGTAGTCCTTTTTGCAGAAATCATTTCGTGGTTCGTAGTCCAAGAGCCATTTGAAGTCAGGACATTCGTGTGATTCTAAAACTTTGAAAAAGGTTACCGCTTTTTTATGCAGGTGCTTCATTATTGTGGTCCAGTTTACATCTTTCTGAATGTCACAGTTTCTCATGAACCAGGGAGCATCAACTGCACATCTTATCAAGATGTTATCGAGACTAATAATCTTTTTCAAGTAAGTGTTTGCGGCCATGCACCAGCATGAAGATCCATATCCTATCTGCGCCCTGAGTATAGCATGTAAGATGATGATTTTTGTTTTAATTTCTAATTTGCTTTTCCTGCCAACCAAGGAGTATAGCCTGAGCCATGCTGCTCTTACCTTCTTGATTGCAGTGTTAATATGTTTAACCCAGTTTAGTTTGGAGTCCAAGATCATCCCCAAATATCTTACATCATTTTTCCATGGTAGTTCATCATCAAGAAGTTTTAGTCTCTTATCTGTCTTCAATAGTCTTTTCTGGAATATTATTGCTTGAGTTTTTTCAGGATTTATTTTAATCTTATTTCTATTTGCCCAATTTGTGTAAGCATTTAGGTGAGCTTGTAGGTGTTTGACAATGCAGCTTGCATTTCTGCCTCGAAATAAAAAGGCTGTGTCATCAGCGTATGTCGCTGTGAACACTTCTGACGTATGTTTGAAGTCACTGATAAAGGTCAAATACAACAGAGGCCCCAGGACCGATCCTTGAGGGACGCCGGCATGGATATCCCTAGCCTCTGAAAGAGTGCTCCCAATTTTCACTTGGAAGGTTCTTGCCTCTAGATAGTTTTTGATAAGTTTGCACATGGTTAGAGGGATGCCTGCTTGCATTATCTTATATATGAGTCCAGTGTGCCAAAGCTTATCAAAAGCTTTCTCGATATCGAGAAATACAGCACCGGTAGCCATATACAGATTGAAACCTTGTGTTACGTATTCAGTTACCCTGGTGAGCTGTTGTTCCGCAGAGTGTCTGGCCCTGAATCCAAATTGATACGCCGGTATTATGTGTCGATCTTCCAGCATTTTCAAAAATCTTTTCTTAATCGTTTTTTCAATGATTTTGCTGAGGGTTGGTAACAGGCTAATCGGCCGATAACTTCCTGGGAAGGTGAGGTCCTTTCCAGGCTTGGGAAATACCACTATACAGGATTTTTTCCAAATGGAGGGGAAGTGACTAAACTTTATTACTGCGTTTGCTATATTCGCAAGAAATACGTGACCCTTCTTTGGCATTTCCTTTGCCATCTTGTTATTAATTTCATCTAATCCTGGAGCCTTTCTGGTTTTTAGGTGTCTAACTATCGTTTTTATTTCACCCGGTGTTACATAATTTTCGTTTCTTGTCATTGGCTTTATTATCCTCAAGTGTCTAACGGTTCTTGTGGCACTTCGTTCGTATTCTTCGTCTTCTTCTTCTAAGTGATTATTGGTGAAGGTCATCTCCAGAGTTTGGGCGAAGGCGTCGGCTTTCTCTTTTGGCGAGTATACCATCCCAGTCAGCCCGTGAATAGGAGGTATTTTTTGGGGTTCTCTTCGCAGGGCCTTTGCCACTTTCCATGCAGAGTTATCTGCTAGGTTAAGTCTGCTGACTTTGTCTTCCCAGTGCTTATTTTGGTAATTTACTATTTCTACTTTTAGTGACCGGGTATGTACGTTTAATGCTTGTTTATTTTGTTCGTTTCTGTGAACAGCATACTGTCTTCTTAGGCGGCGATTTTCCCTGATCTTGTTCTGGAGTTGAGCTGGTAGTTCGTTTATTGATCCAGTTTTAATTTCCTTAGTGTATGTACAGTTTTTGTAAGCTTCGGTCAATATTTTGGTAAGTGTTTTTGTCTCTTGTTCAAGCTCATTTACGGAGTTAATTTTCTTTAACTTTATTAGCTCAGATACAGTCTTCTTAAAACGTACCCAGTTTGTTGTTGAACGTTTTTTGATGAACCTCGATGCTGTGCCATGGCCTAATGTAAGGATTACTGGATTGTGGTCCGAAGTTCCAATGTTCAAGGCTTCTATTTCGGCGCGAGAGGTAATTCCGTTGAGTATAGCAATGTCTATCACATCAGGCAGCCCGTTACAGGAAGGGATGTAAGTGGGCATTTCTGGGCCCAGAATTTCTAAGCCCAGATCCAGAGCAGTTTTTTCTAAGGTTAGTCCATTTTTGCATGTATTTCGGCTGTTCCATGCACGGGAATGGCAATTTAGGTCACCCATCACGATGGCAGGGAGATTTCCATTTATTAACTGGGCTACTTCAGTAGATTTTAGCTGTTTTTTTGGACTTTTATATACAGTGACTATTTTGTAGTAATTTCCAACCCCCATGACGTTTGAGAGTCAAAATATATGCTCCTGAGTCTGCTAAGAGCGAAGCAGATGATCGGCGAAAGCAATGTCCTGTATCTAGACGGGTCAGGCAATCCAAGGAAAGTAGCTATGTTTTTCGGCATAGCTCCAAAAGTATTTATGCCTATGAGCAGTTTTATGGGCACGCCTTTTCTATATTGGAAAAAGAATCGATTTTTGGTAATGCCTACAGGACGCAGACGCTCATACTTTCGAACAATCTCCACTAAATTAATTTCTTCAATTGAACCACCACTAATAACAAATTCTCGACAGGTTTTCGTTTTAGAATCAGGTATTTTAATTAAGTAAATGTCACCTTTGTCTGTGGCGTCTTCAATAGTCATCCGACTCAGTTCGTCTCTCCTACACCCTCCTGCGATTCCAATGATTAGTGTGACTTTCATGAGCAAAAAATCGTCATCGTTGGCCGTTGTTAAAATATGTTTGACATTTTCTTTGGAATAAACTTTAGATTTCTTCGCCTTATAACCTTCCGGTTTTCTTTTCAAAAAAGATATTAAATTATTGTACCTGCTTATATCAATGTTTTTCTCTTTCGATAGCATTGTCCTTAACATGGAAAAATGACTCCAAAGGGATGAAGACTTTTGTTGTGTGAAATTCTGCTGGAAATACGCTAGTATAAGACAGTCTCGGTGAGATTCTTTATTTTATTTCCACTACACCACTTTTCGAAACGTTTATATGCATTTTCATATTGGATCCTTGACCGGGCCGGTAGAAGCGAATTCATGGCTATTCTCGCAGATTCTCCTACGTCTGATGAAGCTAAATCACTATTTTTTATGTCTGAAGAGTCCATTCTCTCCATTAGGTTCTTGGAAATAACTTTTTGAGGCAGAATTTTTTGTTTGTCAACTTTACTGACATAAAAAAAAACAATTTGAAATAAATAACATAGGATCACCATGATGATCTAATTGTTATGATAACTAAAACGACAAATTCAGGTAAATATACAGAAGTAATTTTAAAAAAGCCAATGTTCATTATTCTCGTAGAAAAAATCTTGTTATAAGACATACGTGTGAAAAGTACGTTTAAGGCACTCGTATGAATTGCGAAACTCGCTTCGCTCGTTCCGCAAATTTTCATACTCATGCCTTAAACGAGTACTTTTCAAACTTATATCATAAATAGCTATTATCGGGTATATTATGGTTCAATACCAGTTAAATTTTTCAATGATGTGACATATTATATCATGTTCAATACATGGTTTCAATATATCCGCCTAAAGGCTCAAGAATCTATTATCATCTTGATAAGAGGTATAAACTACAGATGGACATGCAAGAATATAAAACAAATAAATCCAAATTAAAGCACTGGAATCAAAAAAGCTAAAACAAATATCTGCATTTATTTAAACGAGAGAAAATGGAGTGGCCCTTTGTTCGGAAATGTCTAAACTGCTTTGCTTGAAATGTTTAAATCTATCCACTTCGCGTTTTACATTTGACAAACTCGTTATGGGGTTAGGCCCTTTTAAAGATTTAAATTTGGGAGCGTATCCTTGAAAGATGTGAAAGGCCATTTGTTTAGAATTGCAAAAAATATCAAGTATTACTCAGCACAGCTTCGTTAGGGTAAAATATGAAGTATGTAATTAGCAATGCACTTGTGCACATCCCCAGCTACTCCATTTCGAATGTTTAGATTTTCGACCCCTATACTTGTGACTCCCCATGAGAAGTTATATACAAAGGCCTTTCCTTTTCAGTGGTATCAAATAAAACTAATTCCAGTCGATGAATTCATTAATTTTATTACTTCAAAAGCTTGAAAAACTGATTTTATCTAAGAAATTTTTACCCCTATGCTTAGTACTGTTCAGATAAGTACTTAGTTGTTCATTTTTAATACTTACGTAATGAATAACAAGAATAGCCCCATATTTTTACCTTATCCATTATATTAATATTATTAATAATTAATTTCTACTACATGCATCACGATTAAAAAAAAAACTCCAAAAATTTTGTCGTCTCGCACATAATCCCATAAACACAATGTATAATATGTTTTCTAACACAATCCCCTAAAATTTATGGAGTCAGTTATTTGTTCCGACATTAATAACATTTTCCTTTCTTATAGCTCGGGAAATGCTTCTTTATTGGCCTTAATGTTATTTCTTCATCGAGAAGACAAAAACAAAATGCCTGGTAAATCGGGACGGGTCTTGGAAAAATACGTTTGAAAAAGATACGTCTCATAGTAGATCTGTTTGTGTCTCGGAAATCTAGTTACCGATTTTATTGGCAGACATGTGTATGATATGAAAATAAATTTCGGAAAGCTTGAATTATTTTTGTAAGGGGTGATTTACCCGTCGCAACCGCAAGCAGTTACCTGACGTAATCACCGCTAATCTCATTTGTAACAGTTACAAACAGGCTCTGTAATTAACGGTCATCAATAATATCACACTTTCCTATTTTACAGCTTCAAATTCAGTGCAAAATTCTCAAGCGCCATCTAATCATCAAAAATTCTCACTTGTACTTCTTCATATCATCAATTTTGTTGGGTCGTCCCCTCCCTCTTCATTTTGCAGTGGTAGCTATTTATGTCACCAGCAACTGTTCTTCAACTATACTGCTTGCAACTTATCTATCATTTACAATATTCAGATATTGCAAAACCTTTGTGATCCAGGTTTTCCTAAATTATTCTTTGGAGATCCCTGTCAATTGCTATTACCGTTTGTCTATTTTCTAGCTATATTCCATAACTCTGCTCCCACAAAGGCGTTATGCTTTTCAATCGAGAAAATTAATTTTCTGCCTTTAATAATTATCTCGCTAGTATTTGCTTGCTTGTTATACTGGAAAAGAACAGGCGAAGTATATAGTACCACAGAACTCAAAATAATATCTAACAAGCAGAGGTTAACAAAAATCGTTAAAAAATCTTCAAGACAATAAAATTATTTTTCTACTAAAAGACATTTAAGATGCCTTTTGAAAATATTTATGTTAAGTGCACTTTTTGTAGCTGTAGCAACCTACTAAAAAAGTGCTAGGCCTGGGTGATTCCCTTCCTTCTATTTAGGTTTCTGTTGAGATAATTTCCTCCTCTGAATAAAACCTTGAAATGTTAGCTTCTTCTGGCCATTTATCAGTATCCATAGCCGCTCCGTAGTTAACTCATTCAACAATTACCTTAAAAGAATTATATTGTTCCGGATGTTTCAACTTTAGCACACTACACTGCGCTTTAGGAAAGTAATTTCATATATATTTTTGTAGAGTATCAGCTTGTGTTTGTGTTGACACTTAAGCGAGACACAAACAAAACAACCTTTCTTGAACCGCACTTACACCCTCGCTTTTAGCACTTCCCACTGAGTGTAGATAGTGCATGGGGGACTACCATCTATTTACGGAATGCCCCACCTTTGCGTGGGCAAGATTAAGAATCTTTGGTGTGACGCCGATCGAGCTAGATTCAGTTCGTCGTGTTAATCTGAAGGAGTTGCGAGCTTTCTTAAGAAAGACCGGCATCCTAGATGTTCTCTAATTGGGGCTGGGGGCATAACGGGCACAATTGGTGGCTTAAGTGCAAGGCCTGCTGGGTGTTGTTACTTATACTAACTAATACTGATACCAATGGGTGTTTTCTTTGGTACCATTCCTGGTTTATTATATCCTTTAAACTTAATTTCCATCCAATCCTTTTTTCCATCGAATTTATTTTGTTTACATGTTTACCGCCTTCAAGTACTGAAATAATTTCTTGATTAGGCCACTCGATCTGGGTTGTTTTATCTTGTTGCCGGATTTGTCTGCGACTACTCGAAATATGTGATGGACCGACGAGCGGTGCGTACGCGAAGATGTTGATTGACACGGTTCTTAAACAGTTGTAACAGATTGCAGTGCGCCAGGCAAAGGAATCCCTGTAAAGCAACATTCTAGGTGTTTCCAGCTGTAGTCGCCGTGACGCCGCGTTCGTCCATCAAAGGTGGGAGATACGATTTTGTAAAGTTTTTACTTACTGCCTTTGCTACCGACCAAAAATTCCTCGAACCATTGGGGCATTGCAAAAGTTTATCATTGGTCCTTTGATTGTGTTTGTTCTTAGTTTCGTCAGTCATAAGTTTGCATTCGTTTCTCACTTCGGTAAAATAATTGCGATTTTCAGCGGTCTGATTTTGCTGCCAATACTTGTAGGCTTGCAGTTTCCTACCTGCGGCTCTTTCGCATTTTCTGTCGAACCAGGGCTTTCCTTTTGGCGGTAACTTGTTGGAATTTGGGATCTATGCTTCCATTCCTGATGCGAATCTCTTCGCAACAGACCGACGGACTGCTAAAGCAGACATCGAGCCAAGGAAAATCTAGGTAGAACTCTCTTAGATCCTCCCAGTTTGCAGAATTGAAATGTCAGATTTTACGAGGCAATGGTGGATCCTGCTGTAGCAGTGGCAGGTCGCAAACCGTTGTAATAAGTTTGTGGTTGGAAGTACCTAATGCCGAACCAACTGTAATTGTGTATTGATCAGGATTTGTAGTTATTTTACCCCTCTCTGAGATCCTGTTGGTTCGTCTACAAGGTGAGTAAGCCTGCAGCTGATGGCAAGTGCTTCAGCTTCTCTAGCTTCGCTGTCGGTCTAGTTGTGATGTTTGACCCAGTTGGTGTTATGAGCATTGAAATATCCCAGAATAATTATTTCTGAATTGGGGTGGTCGACCTGTATTGAGTCAAATTTGGTAGCTGGGGTTGTAAAAGAGCATTGGTAGGCTCTATCGCTCGAAGGGCGATAGAGACAGCATATGTACTTGGTTAATACCTTGACAGTGAACTTGAGTCACATGGCGTCTAGGTTGTTCGGCTCGAGGGTTTCCTCGCGGTCACACGAAAGGACGTTTCGTGCATAAACGCATATTCCAAACCTATGTCTAAATCGGGAGTGTGGGTCGTAACCAGGGTAGAGGTAGTTTACTCTTGTGGTTGTAGAACATACTTGTGTTCCAGTAAGGGCCGGTATGTGTGGTCTATTTATTAATGTTTGTATTTAGGCCATATTTATGTTAAAGAAATCTATTCTAAATTAGTTCGGTATCCTTGCTGACTGTAAAACGTTGCATGAAGGGCTCCCAGAGCCACCCGGCGCCCGGAGATCCGAATGGCCGGGGAGTTTGCCTCCGGAATATTATGATCACGGGAGCATCATCACGTCCATATATTCCTACTGTGGAAACCAGAACCACCAGCGCGGAAACGGAATGTGATTCGAAAAAACCGCTCCCTTCTGGTGAGGTGGTCCTTCACCGGTCGATGCGAGTAGGCTTGTGCATCTACCACCTAGGGCCGCTTCCACTAGAAGCATCAGCCTCAGACTTATTCCTTTGGTAGTCGGTAGCCTGAAAGGGGTGAGATTGGGGTTTGTTGGGTCACTCCCTAGTGATTTTCTCCAGACTCCTGATCTCTAATTATTATGGAGCATACGTCCATAATAGGGTTATTATTTTCTTTAAGGAGAATATTAAGAAACCAAAATTGTTTTCGAAATCTACGAAGTACGAATTCACGGGCGTATTCAGTCATTATCATTTTAGTCAAAATATTTCACTAGTTCGTCTATGACTTCGAGGTTTCTTTTCTAACATCGATTTTTATGCACTTCAGATTCACAACTGATATCCTTTACAATATTTATTGTGGCACTTTTCTGAAAAATTTACAATTACTTTCCGGAGATAATATCAATACAAGTGACTGGTACTATGTTGGCAAAACCTTACATTCGATTTCGGAAAATATTTTGGAAACTTGTGCTCAATAATCCGAATGCACACATTTCGACATCCTTGTTAACATACTGGACCGGTCATTTCATTTGTTCGGCGTTTAACTGTTCACATCAGATACTTCTTCCCTTGCAAATAGCTTGAAAGGTAGGATCCTTCTGGCCATTTGTCGGTATCCAACTTCGTAGTTGGTTGAAGCAAAAATTACCTTAAAATAATTATTATAAAGTACAGGAAGTTTCAAATTAAGCACACTATATTCCGCTGCAAAAAATGAATCTCGTATATATTTTTGAAAAGCATCAGCCCGAGTTAAGATGAACACTTAAACGAGACACAAACAAACCAGCGTTTCATGGAATCGCACTTATACTCCCGGTTTTAGCACTTGCCAGAATACCACTGGATTTTTTCGTTTGTACCCTCCCTGGTCTATTATATCCTTTAGATTTAATTTGCATCCAATTATTTTTTGTGTCGAATTTATTTTGTTTACTTGTTTATTTCAATTGTTTAGGTTATTTTGTGTTTTAGACTTCGTGTACTGAACAATTTCTTAGTTAAGTCGCTCGATATGCGTTCCTGCTATGGTACGGATCACTTGACATGAGTAGTTGTGTTGTGTTGCCAGATTCGTCTGCTCATTATTCTTTGGTTGCAGGATTTTTTCTTTAACTGGTCTTTTTACTGAAGTTCCTCTCGTAAAAGTTTGATTATTACTCTTTTGTCTATAATTATGATGCATTTGCCCAGACAAGGATTATTTATCTCCTTGGAGAACCTTAAGAAACAAAATTTCGTTTCGAAATCTACCAACTTCGGAATCACTGTTCTGGTCCCCAACCGCCTATTCAAAGTGGTCATTATTTTCGTCACAACATTTCGCTAATTCGTCAACGGTATCGCAACAGTATTTATACACTTCAGATTCGCAATTGATACACTTTGCAATATTTTTTGTTTTGGCACTTTCGTTGCAAACTAGTTTTAGCATACATTATTAATACGTGCGGCCAGTACGATGTTTCCTAAATCTTACTTAATTCACATAAGTATTTAATGTGTTTAGGAAAAATATTCATTCGATTTCTGAAAATATTTGAGAAACGTGTATTCATTAAGGCAATTCGCATGCTATCAGTCATTGATATGACTGCACACTGGCTCATTGATAGAAACTGGAAATGCAAGCCAACCAAATATTACCAGGCAGTCAGGCAGCTTTGAAAGCTTTTGAATCTAGACGTTGTTCATTCAAGGCAGTATGGAACTGCTAGGAACTACTCGCGAAACTAAGTAGAGAAAATAAACTTACACTTATCTGGATACCTGGACATATAAGATATGAAGCCAACGAAAAAGCTGGTACTCTTGCGATGCAGGCGGCCGGAACGGCCTTCATAGGACCAGGACCAGTACTGGGAATAGCTTACAACACAGCTAAAGAAGCCCTCTCCTAGGGGACACAACAGCAATTTGTAGATAAATGGAGAGAGTTACTGGGCCTAATTCATTCAAAGGTGGCAGTGAATCTGCCATGAGGAGTGAGAACTTGACAACTTCTTCAAATTGGGCGACAGCAGGTACAGGCTGTAGTCAGAATGTATATTGGCCATTGTCGGCTAAGAAGCCACGTGAACAAAATAGGACTTTCCGAAGCAACGGAATGCAGCTTGTGCTTGGAGGACGAAGAAACAATGGAGCTTGTTTTATTCCACTGTCCAGCAATGGAAAGAACCAGACAACCAGTATCTAGAGATTCTCAAATAAAACTTGTAAATTTGAAATATATCCACCCCAGAAAGCTAATCGACGTCTTGAAAAGGTTCGAGCCTCTGGCCTAGTGGAAACCACAGATGTGAGCCACAACAGGCCAAGAGTCTACATCTGGGCCCACTCACGTGTACGAATACGAAATGCCGTCATATTATACCACCTACGAACAAAACTTCTGTATTACTTATTATATTGATCGTCTTATTCGCCTAATTTTTTTGAATGTATATTTACATTTTGTTATCTGCCATACGATGATAAATATTCTTACTGTAATGTAGCACAATATTTCAAGAAAAATCGCTTCCTAGCCAAAAATATTTTCACATAAAATTCCTACCCAAAACAGCGAATGAACAAATCAAATTATATGACGATGTTGCTGGTTTTCTTTCATTCCCGATTTTCAAAGGAATTTTATTACCAGTTGCAAACCGTAACCGTTTCTTTTATACGTATTTTATTTTGTTCCATTCTTAGTGTTATCTGTTATTACTCTGTATTAGAATAAGGACAACGCATTGATATCTAATAAAAGCGTTTAATTTGTGGGTAATCAATATTACTGCTTTAAGGAAATGTCAGGAAATGGAAAAGAAACGCTTTCTGCTCCTCATTATAACTCTCTAGATAATTTGTTTAATTTTTCAAAAGTAAGCTTTTCTGGGACTTAGCAAAATAAATAAATATTTCATGACGTTGATAAATGATATGTGTATTATCAAGTGTTGAGTTCTAAGTTACACTGTTGTATAGGTATCGTGCATCTGGATCATTCATTCTCATCGTCTATATATAGTCAGTGACGATGCATTTAAAACAATATGACTAGATAAATAAATAATTGCTTTAAAGCTACTCTAAATAAATCAGAATAACTCAAGCACATAAGAAAATATTTAATTTCTTGGAATAGTATGTGGCCTATATGACAGTCTCTTGTAATACAATCGAGAACTATGGTTTAAATTAACCGCCTTAGACGTAACGATGTGCCATTTCTTTTTCCACCATCGGGCACGAATATTTTTTTCACCTGCTGTACCTACATTATTATTTTATTTTAGAAAATGTCATTGGTTGTGTATATATTTAAAAATATTTCAGAATAATTTTTCTATATTGTGATGCTTGGCCTGAGGGAGCACTTGTGTCACGGCTTTTTTCATACAAAAAAGACATCAGCACTAGCACTATGTCTCAGACCATCGACAAGTTCAGGAGTGTGTCAAATAGTGCCCAGTCGATTAGACTAGCAAATTACAATATTAGGAGCTTGAGAAACAAAGTCGACGACTTTTCACATTATTAAAAAGGTTGACTTTCCAGAGATAGTGACTTTGACTGAAACGTGGTGCTCAAAGGAGGAAATTGATGTCCTGAAGCTCGATGTTTATAACCTGGCAGGCAGGTACTGCAGGAAAAACATTTGAAGAGGCGGTGTGGCCATTTATGTGTCAAATAAGCTTGACTGTAATATAAAGTCCGATGGACAAGCAAACCAAGACGTATTCGAACATACTTACACAGAGCTGGAGGCCGTGCAAACGGTAGTGATAGGCATTAATGAATTTATTACAAACTTGGAACTAATTTTAAACAAAGTTACTAACATCTAATGGTTTGCGGGGATTTCAACATTAATTTTGACCCAAAAGTTGATGACTGTTATGCTAAACGTGTGGTTAATTTATTGGCTTCATTTGTTCTGCAATCGTGTATTTCAGATTTTACGAGAGTACAGAGTAACTCGAAATCAATGATAGATAGTATATTTTTAAATTTCAGCCTAAATAACTAACTTGTTAATAATCCACTGTCAGACCAGAACATGCGAATTGTTACTTTTGAGTCTAGGTTATGGTCAACAGCATCAGTAGATTTTGTGTATTTTAGGAATTTTAATAAAGATGGCAGTATGCTGGCTTTCAGAACCATGCTGAACCAACATAATTGGCAGGTAGATAATGTATGTAAGGTATGTTTATGGATAGGTTTACAGAATTGTGGAGGTAGCTTTTCTTTTAGAATTGAAAAAACGGACAGGGTTCAATGGAAGGAAACCAAGGCCTCGGCTGACGGCTGAGATAGCGAATGAGGGAAATCTTTTAAGAAACTTGTTTAAAGTAGTCAAAGAATCAAATAATGGTAATCTTGTAAAATCATATAATGATAAATTAAAACAGCACAGATAGACAGTTTGCAGGAGCAAACGCTCATATTATGGCAATTTGTACATGCATTCTGAAAATAAGGCCAAATGCACATGACAAATTATTAACAGTGAAGTAAATTTTAAAACTAAAGGGCGTTATCCACCTTTTTAAGAATATGGATGGTGCTAGAATAAAAGATTACAAAAGCGCAGCAAATGAGTTTAATTCATATTTCGTTAACTCTATCAATTCTGTTTCACAGGCAAGAAACAATTTAACTAATGATTTCAAGCCAAATGGTTCTCCCAACTGCGGTTCCATGTTGTTGCATCCAGTGGCACCGGATGAGGTTGAGAAAATAATATATGAAGTTTCTGGAAAGACTGCAGCTAGGAGAATACTATTGCTTGCTCACTCCTCCGCACAGTGGCTAATATTATTGCCCCCGTATCAGTTTTGATAAGTAAATCTTTTATATCAGAATTTAAATGTGCTGTACTTAAACCAATATACAAAAAACATGAAAAGGAAAGGATATACAATTACAGGGCTGTTGCTTTGCCTTCTCCAAGGTGTATGAAAAAGCATTTTACGTCAGATTTACAAGTTATTTGATAAAAATAGTTTGCCTGATGCTCAGTATGGCTTCCGCAAGGGTAGATCTACTGCGGATGCTATACTGCCATCGGTTAACTATATAATTAGGATGATAGATCAGAGGAAGCAGGTGGCTGGAATCTTCTTTGACTACAGTCGTGCTTTCGATCTTGTAAATCATGAGCTACTACTTCATAAGCTCAAACAATACGGCTATTCTTCTGTTTGAATGGAAGAACACAAATTGTAAATGTCAACGTGGAGAGTGGGGAGTGGTACCCTGACCGGCTACCGGTAAATACTAGTGTGCCTCAGGGGAGCATCTTGTGCCCGCTGCTTCTTTTAGTGTACTTTGGTGATGGTACAGAAAATAATCCTGCAGATCTGTTTACACTGGTTTTAGACGATATGACTGCGGTGGTCACAGCTAATGGTGTCCCAGCTCTAAGCATTAGTGCATACATATAATTATAGCTCCCTAAATGGGCTAGTTTTTAATCCTTCTGAAATCGGAACTTATATTGTTTATTCCCCAGGCAGCAGGTAAGGTTGATTACTCGATGCTGGTACATTTAAATAGACAAAGTGTTAAGCAGAATGACTATATTAAATATTTAGGTGTGTACATTGACCCTTATCATGTAAATTTCATTTAAAAAAAACTTTCAATTAATTGCTTTGTACTATATAGACTAAGACAATTTACTAATAGGGAAATATTACTTACTCACTATTATGCTTATGCTCATTCATCCCTGAGCTATGGCATCGTCAGCTGGGGTAATGCAAATAGAGTGAATGAAGTGCTAATTGCTCAAAAGAGAATACTGAGAACTTTATGTTTCAAGGGTCCGAGGCATTCTTTTCGTGGCCTTTTTAAAAGGCTCGTCATCTTGATTGTCATATCTATGTATATATTACATTGTGCAGAATCTGAATAGCTTCTTACTTGCTGGGGACGCGACGCTCAGAATTGTTACACACTGAGAAATGGTAGTGACCTGAGGCTACCCCATCATAGACTCACCCTAACTGCAGATAGCTCTGTTATTGTTCCTACCAAAATGTATAATCATCTACCTAGAAACTTGAAGGATATTCGGAATGTGACTGTATTTAAGAGAGAACTCAAGACTCTATTGAATGAACATTGTTTTTACAACCTGAGAGAATTTTTCTCCTGTATTCTTCATGCTTAATCTTTGGCGTAGAGTCTCAATTGCGGTTTATGTTGCCCTCAGACACTTGTGACTATATCGGGTTTATAAGAATAGCTGCATAGTCCAATTATTACTTGGTATTTTATGTAGAATTTGGTCTAGTATTTTCAACGAACATTTATTCTGAAATGTTATCTGAATCTTTGTACAATAGTGTTAACCCGGCGTCGGTGTGGTGGGGTGTCACATACCCCAATAAATTTAAAGAACGCGCGATATTCTAATACACTCTAAGACCGCATCGAACTCTTTAGTACCTTCGAGTAATACAACAGTCGGTCCATTCCGACCGCAAAATCAGTGTTTGTCTTGATTTTGTAGAGGCAACACGTCCTCAAAGTCGTCTGGGGTATCACATACCCCACCACACAGGTAATTAATTTTTCCAATACACGGTAAAATTATGTGACAATTGTCAAAAATTAATTTCCAATTAAAACATTGTTTTCTGATTTGTTTTATGTTTATATTTAGGGTCAAATTGACGTTATTTTCGTTTAGAAAGTATTATTTTGTTGTTTATCTTGATTTAGAGAAACACCTTTGTTTATATCAATAAATTTAGATTTTCTGCAATAAAAATTCGTTTTTTTATGTTACTTTGAATTTACTACATACTGTTTGTTTAGTATGCTTTATTTATACAAGCAATGCAAAAAATATGCCTAAAATATTAAATGGTTGGTAATTCCGAATTAAGTTTAATGGGGTATGACATACCCCACCACACTAAACGTGTACCTAAATATCACCACACCGACGCCGGGTTAAATCTGAGGAATTTGCATTATTAGTGTAAACGTTCGGAAAAGATAAATCAATCACATTTTAATTCAAAGTCGTATGCCTCTCTCATTGTTTTTAATTGAAGTGTGTGTCTATCTTGTAGCGAGGTGTACTGCATACACTTAAATGTACACTTAAATACTAGCGTTAACAAGCACCTTGTTAGCGCAAGGGGGTTGGTGTTAGCCCATACAAAACCACCATGTAGCAGCAATAAGGTTGTTTATTAAACTTACATAGGATTTCTCCCTACAAGTGTGCTAATGAGTCGTTGTTATAAAGGCAGAAAAGGGATAAGAATGAATTTATTCTATAAAGGAAAGCGAACAAAAATTATTAACTTTAAAAAAATAATCCGCTTACAATTAACATAATATGCGTTAAGTGCTGTGAATGTTGAGAAGACTTCATGTCACAGACGTCGTGTGACAATTATTGTCTTATGTGACAAATTGGTCCAAAATAGTAAAATGTATGAAAAGCAAGTACATATATTTGTTTTCCTGCTACTCGTGGCAGTAACAGGTTTATTATACCACGTCATTGTATAATGTCATGTACAGGGTTATTCCTTGTATTTAGACAGCGTTTAGCGCGGTTATTATAAGAGGTGGAACAAAACTTTAAATGCAAAAGTTGTAGGGATCATACTAAATCGCCAGAAAATATTCCAAAATATACTACTGGGCTCGCAAAGTTGATAAAAACACAAACATGGTAAAATTTTTAAAGGAACATCCTTTATATTAAAACAAAAATTAATAGATATTTTTTTCTGAATTCAAAAATATATGATATGTTGACATTTGGTTTAGCCAGTTTTGAAATATTTGCGCTTCAAAAACCATTGAAAATGCGTAGGTCACATAGAACACTTGTGAATTTTCATAAATCATTTTATAAAAAAAGAAATATTGTTAATTTTTTATTCTATTATATTTATTGAAAATAAATAAATATATTAATAATATGTTATAATTATAGTAATAATATGTCAATTCTACTATATTAGGGTTTGAAACCTTCGGCAAAATGCACTAAATCAGGAGATGATTAAAACTGTTTTAATCATCTCCTGATGATGCTAACATGGTTAGCGAAACGCGGATCGAGTGCAATAATTCTGTTTCGGTATTGTGGATAAAACTCCGTTTTGATATTATAACATATTAATATATGTATTTATTTTCATTAATTAAAATAGAACCAAAAAATTAATAATATTTCCTTTTTATAAAATAATTTATGAAAATTCAAAAGTGTTCAATGTGGCCTACGCATTTTCAATAGCTTTTAAAATGCAAATATTTCGAAAACTGCTGAACCAAATGTCAACACATTATAATTTTGAATTCAGAAAAAAAACTCTATTAATTTTTGTTTTAATATACCATTAAAAATTTGCAATGTTTGTGTGTTTTTTTCCATCACTTATAATAACCGCGCTAGACGCTGTCTAAATATAAGAAATGACCCTCTACAAGTAGCATTACGAATATGACTAATAATTAGGTGAAGATACAAAATTTTCACCACAACAAATAAATATTGATTGGCAATTAGGTATTGAGTTCTCTCGCACGTGGCAGTTGATAAAATGAAAGCTAACATAAATTATTATTTACTTTTTCGCCCCAATTAAAATATATTTAGAAGTCTAAGTGTTACTACCTTGAACTTTGATTGGTCAATTTAATATCCTGCTAAATTAATAATATGTTATAATATTAATAGACTTGTGGCATTTAATGTAGCGATTAATTTAGAAGACTATTAATCTGAAAAAATGTGCTTCTAGTATGCTCCAAAATAACAGATGTTAACGAATAATGATCCTCAAATAAAATGTTTAATTATGTAAAATAAGCTTAGTAAAAATATTGTTCAAAAAGTATTTGAACATGTTTTCAAATCTAGCGATTTAATTCGTATTTGTTTATATTCCACGCCACTGTGTATCGCATTCCAAGAATGCCGCTTAAAAACTCTCGGCTTAACGCCATCTGCATCAGTTTAGCTAGATGGCTAAAAGCAGAACGGCTTCGAACAATTCACCATTAATGCGGGCGTGCCTCAGGGTGCAATATTTTCACCATCTCTGCTGCTCATCTATATTAATGACCCGCTGATCAAAACCAATAATCCTGTTTACAGTTTTGCAGATGACAATACCCTTGTCTCCTAGTTTAGATTAGGAATACCTTTCCAGCGACTGAGATCTATCACTGCAGACAGGAGCAGATTACAACAATTAATCAAGGTCTGGAGAAAGTTCGAACTTGGAGCGACATAAATTTGGTTCAGTTCAATGCAGCAAAAACTCAAGCAGCCACGCTTACCAAGAAAGCCAATACAACGTATGGCAGGATCGACCATTCCTTCATCCTCGTCAATCGGATTACTGGTTGTCTCGGTCAGCAGCAATATGTTCTGGCATTACCACGTTGCTAATATAGCAAAATCAGCCTCACAAAAGCTTGGTGCGCTGTTTCGCAACAAAAACTGTATACACCACAGCAGCTACTCTTGCTCTTCAAAGCGCAAATAAGACCTTGCTTGGAATATTGCTCACATATCTGGAGTGCCGCACCTAAACACACCTTAAAGCTGTCGGATTCCATTCAAGAGAGAGCGGTGTGTCTCGTCGACGGCCCGGAGTTGACCCGGGAACTAGATACTCTGGAACACCGCAGACATGTGGCCGAGATCTCCCTATTTTATAGATATTTTTACGGCAGATGTTCCCAAGACTTAGCCCACCTCATCCCACTTTCAGCAACGCCTGGCAGTCACGACAGACAGCAAGAGCGCACCCGTTCGTCCTGCAACTGGAAACACCTAAAACATCGCTTTATAAGGACTTCTTTGTCTGGCGCACTGCGTCACTCTGGAACTCACTCCCAGGTCATCTTTTTCCTCCTAGTTACAACCTACAGCTTTTCAGGAAGCCCAGAACCGTGTCAAACTGGTGAGAGCAGTTTGATTACAGGGAGTGACGTCCCCGCAAATCCGAGTTGCCACGGAATGTGGCCCATCAAATCCAATCGTTCTCCCCCAGGCTGGAGAACACCGAAGTACAATGTCTGGAGCTGATCAATGACAGTTTGTGACAAGAGGGACTGCATTGTATTAGCAGGCAGGAGCGTAAAACTGGTGAGAGCAGTTTGATTACGGGGAGTGACGCCCTCGCCATTCCGAGTTTGCCACGGGATGTGTACCATCAAATCCCATCGTCCTCCTCCAGGCTGGAGAACACCAAAGTACAAAGTCTGGAGCTGATCACTGGGGAGTGATCCAACAGAGCCCATTCTTACCCCTGTCAGACTACGGACCACCAGAGGAATGAGTCTGAGGCCGATACTTCCAGTGGAAGCGGCCCTAGGTGGTAGATGCTGTAACAGTCTGATTTGGCCAGCGTAAAAGATTTTATAGTTCATTTTATATACTGCATTTAGCAACAAAAGATGCTATATTTTGCGGTAAGATTTATTGAGTATTGACCTTTTCGGTTAATTAATTCTAAATGTATTGATTCGATTTTATTGTCAATAAGCTTAAGGCTGTCGCATTTATTAATGTAAATTAATTTTATTCTACATATAGGTTAATGATATATTTGTACTAGCTTTTATAACACTGTTGTGATCTTGAGTAGCTGTTTTGATCATCCCTTTCTCTTATGTTGCCCTCAGACACTTTGTGACTATATTTATTTTAGTTGATAAGCGAGCCACAGATCGCTTATGTTTGATCATACCACTAAAATAGGATATCATGTTATTAGTATAACTTTGCTTAATTTATATTACATTAATTATGTTTGCTGGCCGCCCTATATTTTTAAGAATTAGGCTAATAAAGTCTACTGTAAAGCCTCATTGGATCCGCCAAATTCATATTCTACTTTCGGTTTAAACATTTCATAACTTTTTGGACCCCTGATTTGCTTTAATTCAAGTCACCGGCTGATCACTTCTGCTAACTTTTTGAGACCTCGCCTGCGCGGCAGGCTGCAATTTTCGTAATATTCGGTTGGTAGTTCCTAGTAGTAGGAATTGGCTATCTTCCCATAATTGTTGCTTTCGATTTGGATTTTTAAAGGTTTATTATTTCGTTTAGGAATATTTCCTAGTGTTTCTTGAACATTTTAATTTTATCTCATTAATTGTGGCTTCTGCCGTCGTTTTACAACCATAATAAACGAGAACTAAGTCGTTTATTACCTTACCTTACGTTTATTACCTCGTATCGAACCGTTAGAATCGTTAGGCATTTCTCGGCCCTACAATTTTTTCTTCCTGATTCGATGCTTTTTCCTCTAATTTCGTGGAAGGCAAGTTGACTGAAACGGATAGAGGATTCTTCTAGAAATACTCATCGGTGTTAGGGAAAGCATTTTGCTTTATTGCAGTCATAGCGGGCTCAACTTTCTGTATTGTGTTAATACTGCCCTTCTAGGGGATCTGTAGTGAGTCCCTAATTCAACCTAACCCTAATTAGTGCTTGTCACTACCAAGTTATTGTGATATTCGTATTGCACTAGAGGCTTTCAAAACTCATCTTACAAGACCAAGGCCGTTGATTCTCCAGCAACCCTCCGACTCAAGAGAGGGTTTTATCACCGTGCTATCCCACTGCAGTTTTACCACCTAGTTACCCCACTGCCAGTTTTACCATCGGGGCTATCGAGTGTTATTGCAGTACCTGGGTTTTGCTACAGATGCTCGGTGCCTCCACCAGAGGTACTTCTTACCTCCACTACTGAGCTTGACGAACCGGATCTAATGGGGTATCGTTGAATATGTTCTAATATAATCTCTTTATTTTTCTTGCCGGTTGATTTAATAATTCATATTGTTATATATTTGATTGATATTTTTCCTGCCGATTGATATAGTAATTAATATTTAAATACAAATTTAGCACACTTTAAGATATATTAATTCTATTCATTCATTTATTTTTCTGGCCGATTGATATAATCCCTCTTTATCTTTAAATATAAATCAAGCATGGACGGCCAAGCTTTAAGGTAGCTTCATTAATTTCATTCTTTTTTATACATTTATCTGGTCGATTGATTTAATCGTTGTGGCCTCTAATAATTAATATTATTATTACTACACTAATAATTGGTGCAGCTACTAGCGCAGGCATACGTATATGCAATAAGCATAGGAAAACCAAAGTGAGACACAC
The DNA here is from genome assembly GCA_016904865.1 of Pissodes strobi. Lineage (NCBI taxonomy): Eukaryota > Metazoa > Arthropoda > Insecta > Coleoptera > Curculionidae > Pissodes > Pissodes strobi. Next base: position 144,271 of record MU185905.1, read on the forward strand.
AGTACCGAGTTAACAACAGAATTGGTCTCAGTACAATCATCGTATTGTACCATTATTATTAATTACTTAACAGTCTTTTGACATTCCTTCGCCTGTTAGATTCAACAATCTCATAAACTTTTCCCAAAATATTCTTATAAATAAAATCCTTGTCGGCTTTAAATTGCAAAAATTTAACTGTAAGAGTTGGCCCGGAATCTGGATAGTCTGGAACACCGCAGACCTGTGACCGAGATGTCCCTGTTTTACAGATACTTTCACGGCAGATGTTCCCAGGATTTGGCCCACCTCATCCCGCCCCTGGCAACGCCTATCAGAAAGTCACGACAGACGGCAAGAGCTCACCAGTTCGTCGTGCAACTGGAAGCACCTAGCACATCGCTTTATAGGAACTCCTTGGTCTGGCGCACTGCATCACTGTGGAATTCACTCCCAGGACATCTGTTCCCCTAATTACAACCTACAACTATTCAAGAACCGTGTCAATAAACATCTTCGTACATACAATGCTCGTCGAGAGCCATAAGATCTCCCTTTAGTGTGTGTGTGCCACTGCAAAAGAATAATAATAAATCAACATCTTCGCACACACACCGCTGTTGAGGAAAAAAACCTAGAAGCTAATAAATTGATCCGTAAATTTAGATTGTGTTTTCTTGTTAAGTTAAGATTGAGTTTCTTTGTTTGATAAGCGTGCCTAACAACCCCGTACAACACCAGCGGAGCTTTTCCAGTTTAGTTGATAGGAACTGGTGGCGCTCTTGAACTCCACTCCCGGAGCCGAGTATTGCAAACACGACTCTCCGGTGTTAGGTTTGTTTTAATTTAGATCTTTACTTGCTTACCTTTTATCCTTAATAAGAGAAACGTATTGCAATGCATAGGCCTACTCGCATCGTCCGGTGAAACACCACACCACCAGAACTGGAAAGTGCTAAGTGGTTTCTCCGAATCACGTTCCCCTTCCGCGATGGTGGTTCTGGGTTCCACAGTAGGAACATATGAACATTATAGACGAAATACTCCGGAGGAAAACTCCTCGACCATGGAAGCCCTTCATTCCGCATTTCACAGACATCAAAGATACCGAACCAATTTAGAATATTTTTCTGCAACCTAAGAGGCCTAAATACAAACATAAATTTCGTACACCAACATCTACAAGCAAATAGACCACACATACCAGCCCTTACAGAAACGCAAGTATGTTCTACAACAACAACAACAGTAAATTACCCCTATCCTGGTATTCCTGGTTACGACTTACACACCCAATTTAGACATAACTTCGGAATATGCCTTTTGTCCGAAGCGACCTTTCATGTCACAGGGTGAGGAAACACTCGAACCGAACAACCTTGACGTAATATGGCTCAAGTTTACCGCCAAGGGATTAACCAAGTTTATATGCTGTCTCTATCGCCCTCCGAGCGCCTACCAAAGCTTCTTTACAACACTAGGTACCACTTTTGACTCAATGCAGATCGATCACACCAATTCAGAAATAATCGTTCTGGGAGACTTCAATGCCCACAACACCAACTGGCTCAAACATCACAAGGCCGACAGCGAAGGTAGATAAGCTGAAGCATTTGCCATCAGCTGCGGGCTTACTCAACTTGTAGACGAACCAACTCGAATCTCAGAGCGGGGCGAATTTGTCGCCCCCCTGCATCTTTTTTCTAACCACCAATCCTGACCAGTACACAATTACAGTTGGTCCGCCATTAGGTACTTCTGACCACAAACTTATTACAACGGTTTGTGATTTGCCACTTCTACAGCAGGATCCACCATTGCCTCGCAAAATCTGGCATTGCAATTCTACAAACTGGGACGATCTAAGGGAGTTCTACCTAGATTTTCATTGGCTCGACGTCTGCTTTGGCACTGATGACCCGTCAGTCTGCTGCGAAGAGATTACGGAAGTAATCTCCTCAGGAATGGAAGCATACTTCCCAAATTTCATCAAGTTACCGTGAAAAAGAATGCCCTGGTTCGACAGAAGATGCGAAAGAGCTGTAGGTAGTAGGTAGGAAAGACCAAGCTTACAAGTACTGACAGCAAAATCAGACTGCTGAAAATCGTAATTATTTTGTCGACGCGAGAAATGAATGCAAACGTGTGATCGACAAAACTAAGGACAAACACAATCAAATGATCAGGAATAAACTTTTGCAATGCCCCAGTGGCTCCAGGAATTTCTGGTCGGTAGCAAAGGCAGTAAGTAATATATTTACAAAAATCTCTCTCCCACCTTTGACAGACGAACGTGGCATAACGGCGACTACAGCCAAGGAAAAAGCAATCATGCTCGCTAAAATGTTTTCTTCGCACTCTACCTTAAACATTCTCCAAGGCAAGGCCACCATATCGAACATCAACATTACCATGGGAGAAGTCAAGTTTCATCACGGTGATATTCGCAAAATCCTTAAAGAACTAGATACGCAAAAGGCATCAGAACCGGACGAAATACCTGCCATCGTGTTAAAGAACTGCGCCAACGAACTAACACCCGTTTTTTTCAGACTTTTTTCTCTGTCTTACCAAAAAGGGATTTACCCATCTTCTTGGAAAGTCGCTCAAGTGCAACCTGTTCCAAAAAAAGGCAAGAAAACCACGCCCTCAAAACTATCGCCCAATTGCCTTGCTTTCCATAACCGCCAAAGTCATGGAACGTGTAGTCAATCAGCAACTACTCAAGTACCTCGAGAACAACAGAATAATCAGCGATAATCAATATGGCTTTCGCAAAGAGAGATCGACAGTAGATATATTAGCCTATGTCACTCATATATGGAATAGGGCAATTGAGAACTACGGGGAGTCTCGAACGATTGGGTTGAATATTTCGAAGGCATTCGACAGAGATTGACATGACGGATTGTTCAACAAAATGCCGTCCTTCGGACTGCCAGCCTCTGTCTGCAGCTGGCTTGCCAGTTTCCTTAAGGACCGATCTCTGCACGTTGCAGTTGATGGACACATCTCAGACACATTCACCATTAACGCGGGCGTGCCTCAGGACGCAATACTTTCACCCACTCTGTTCCTCATCTATATTAATGACCTGCTGACCCAAACGAATAATCCTATTACACTTTTGCAGATGACAGTACCCTTGTCTCCCAATTTAGATCAGAAAAACCTTTACCAGCGACTGAATCTTATCACCGCGGACAGGAGCAGATTACAGCAATTAGTCAAGACCTGAAAAAAGTTCAAACTTGGGGCGAGAGAAATTTCGTCCAGGTCAAATCAGCAAAGACCCAAACAGCCACGTTTAACAAGAGGGCCAGTACGGCGGGCCCTGACATCATTATGACAGGATTGACCATTCCTTCATCCTCGTCAATCGGGGTGTCTCGGTCAACAGCAATATGTCCTGGAATAACCACATTGCTAACATCGCAAAATCAGCCTCCCAGAAGCTTGGTGCGCTATTTCGCAACAAAAAACTGTATACACCACACCAGTTGCTTTTGCTCTACAAAGCGCAAATAATAACGTACTTAGAATATTGTTCACACATCTAGGGTACCGCACCAAAGCACACCCTAAAGCTGCTGGATTCCATCCAGAAGAGAGCTGTGCGTCTCGTCAGCGACCCGGAGTTGGCCCGGAATCTGGATAGTCTGGAACACCGCAGACATGTGACCGAGATGTCCCTGTTTTACAGATACTTTCACGGCAGATGGTCCCAGGATTTGGCCCACCTCATCCCGCCCCTGGCAACGCCTATCAGAAAGTCACGACAGACGGCAAGAGCTCACCAGTTCGTCGTGCAACTGGAAGCACCTAGCACATCGCTTTATAGGAACTCCTTGGTCTGGCGCACTGCATCACTGTGGAATTCACTCCCAGGACATATGTTCCCCTAATTACAACCTACAACTATTCAAGAACCGTGTCAATAAACATCTTCGTGCATACAATGTTTGTCGAGAGCCATAGGATCTCCCTTTAGTGTGTGTGCCACTGCAAAAGAATAATAATAAATCAACATCTTCGCACACACACCGCTCGTCAAGTGCCATAGGATAACCATTTAGTGTGTGTGCCACAGCCTTAAAAAAATGCATAAAATCCAATCAAAACCGCGGTTTTTAAATTGTTTTTAATTATTTGTTATTAATATATTGACAGATTAAACTATAGGCATTTAGTACATTGAACTATAGGTACCTAACAATTCAATTATTTTCTCCTTTGAGTTTTTGCAATGGATTTTCTTACTTTGTTTAATGCTGATATATTTACAATGGTTAATCTATTGAGAGTGTAACCTGTGGATAACTCAAAAAGAAATAAAAAAATAAATAGCCCTGTTATGGAAAACTTGAGAGTGCATTTTAATGTGAAAAGCAAGTTACTGCCATTGCTGTAACCACGTAAAATCCAATTTCTGTGGATAGTTTCAATTTACACACAAAAAAAATCAACTCTATTAATAATTTATCGGTTGGTAAAGTGTTGTATAATACGTTTCAAAGGCTATGAAGGTCATCACTTGGGGCCCTCCAAGCAATTGCATATATTTACGGCCATATAACTTACGCAAAGTTTGTGCTGTCGAATAACCCTCTTCTTCTTCTTCTTCTTCTTCTTCTTTTTGAAATAGGCTTTCAGCCTGTTTTTCCAGCTTTAAGGAGTTCCTTGCGACGTCGACATCCAGCTATCCCTCCACCTCTTTGGTGGTCTGCCTGGCGGTCTTCTAGAGTGTGATTTTCCGTCTCGCGCAATTTTAGCAATTCTATTCTCTTCCATTCTGTTGATGTGTTGGTTCCACTCTCGCCGTCTCTGCCTCGTCCATCTCAATGTCCTGTATGTCGCGCATTCGTCTTATTTCTTGGTTCGGTATTCTGTCACGTAGCGTGTGTCCCGTGATACTTCGGAGCGTTCTCATCTCTGCCGTTCGTGTTATGCTCTTTGTTCTGCTGGTGTCTGCTCTGGTTTCTGCGGCATATGTGCTTATTGGTCTCACGCATGACTTATATATTCTGGTCTTTGCTTCTATTTTTAGGAACTTGTTTTTCCATATACTGTCTTTCAAACATCCGGCTATTCTAGAGGCCTTATCTATTTGATTCTTTACTACAGATCTCCTGTCTTGATGGGTGGTTATTTCTACCCCTAAGTATCTGAAGGACATCACCTGTTCTACTATTTCGTCGTTAACATCTAGTTTGCATCTTCTGGGCTCTTTTGCCACAACTTGTGATTTTGTCTTATTTATCGCAATCGACATATTGTAGCGTTTTGCTGTCAGGTAAAATTGATGAAGTAGTCTCTGTAGTTCATCTTCGTTTTCTGATATAATTACTGCGTCATCTGCGTAGCACAGTATTGTTATTTCTCCTTTGTTAGTACTGTAACCATGCCCCGCGTTTTTAACGTCTTTTATTATTTCATTCATGAAAAGTAGGTTGAAGAGCACAGGGCTTAGAGTCTCCCTGTGTTATTCCTGTTGATATCGGCACTTCATGGGTCAGGCTGTTGTTCACAAGTATTCTGGTCGTTGTATTGGTGTTCATGTTTTCAATAGTTCTAACTATTTCTTCCGGAATATTGCCCTGTCTCAATATGGTTTTGATGTCATTCAGCCTCACTCGATCAAACGCTTTGCTTAGATCTATGAAGCACATATACGCCGGTTTCTCGTATTCGATTGCTTTCTCGACTATTTGTCGAATGATGAATATGGCGTCTGTGGTAGACCTGTTCTTCCTGAATCCCTGTTGTTCTTCCCTTATGGGTATGTATTCTGAGATGATACCGCATATGATTTTCGTGAATAGTTTCATCACGGCGCTTAGGAGAGTTATTCCTTTGTAGTTTCCTGGTTGTTTTTGTCGCCTTTTTTGAAGATAGGGAGAGTGATATTTTTCTTCCAGTCGGTTGGTATAGTTGTTTCATTTAAGATATTTTGGTAAAGACTGGCTAGTTGTTCGCTTAGTGGGTTACCTCCGTACTTTATCAGTTCGTTGTTCAATCCGTCTATCCCTGGGGGCTTTCCTGTTTTATAGTTCCTTGGTATATTTTCCTACTAGTTCGTGATTGATACGGGTGTAGTTGCTTCTGCCATTGCTGGTTTTTCCTGGTGTTGAGTCTCATCTTCGTCGAACATTTGTTTGAAGTGGTTTATCCATGCCTCTCCCGGGATAGTTGTTACTGTTACATATTCGTTGACTTCGCGTTTCCTTCCTCTTATCAATCTCCATATCTTCTTTTGGCTGCCGTAGAGGTCATGTTCCATATCCGCAGTGAAGATTTCCCAGTATTCGGTCTTTATTCGTCGTATTTCTGCTTGCACTCTGTTCCTTATTTCCTTGTATCGTATCCACTATTCCGGTGTTCTGTTATTTAAGTACCTGAGATAGATTTCTCGTTTTTCTCTTGCCATTTGTTTTACTTCCGGCGTGAACCATGGTGTGTTACTAATAAATTGTAATCATACTTTCCTCTCTACAGGTGGTTTAGAAAGAAAAATATATTGCATAAATATCGACTACATTGCAAATTTATTGCATTGCAGAAGTAATGTTTACGTATTATTTAAAAATGTAGGGAACGTCAATATTTTCTATTTGACATTCCCTGCCACATAGCTGAAAATATTTTTTTGCTGCTAATAAATACTCATTACAGACACAACAATTTTTAACTGCACACATGAATGCCATTCAAATTACTGAATAATACGTATCGGAATAATAATTGCTGCGACAAAAATTGTCATTTGTAAATCGAGGTATTTGAAAACGTTGGAATATGTATAGATGATTGAGAGGCAAACTATTTTACATATGTGTTCCTGACGATTAAAATTGCATGTGATTTAATTCGCTCGATTATTTTCTCTAGAACCACAATTCTGGCAAGTAGGTACCTTCCATAGAATACAAAATCTTGACTAACCCAAACTAACAAGCTCAGATTTTAATTGATATATTGCCATTAACATGCAATTTACTCAATACATTTTATTTAGGTAATCGCAAAGCGTAATACGCTATAAAGCGCATATTATTAGGCGTAAATGTGATAAATAATTATTATCGGTTAAGATTATTGAATTCAAAAGCGAAATATTTTATGAGGGTCAGAAAATTACTGTATAGCGTTTACTAATTAAAGCTAAATTTCACCTACTACTACATTCTAGTATTAAAAATTTTATTAACCATCTTTGCTTTTTGAATTATTTTTCGTCCACCATTCTGTCAGGAATGAGAGATATTTTTCGTTTTGAAGTTCCTTGAATTTTAATTAAATTACGGTAAAATCCAATGATGTATGTTACCTTGCATTGGTTTGCACAATTCGTTCTGACAACATCCTTTTTACATTTACATTGTCCTCCGAAAGGGTGTTTCAAGAACATCCTTGTCGATAACATTAAGCTAATCTGGGACTTTTGCTCGCAAGGTCTCATGACTATTTCATTTAATAAAGTGCGCTACCTTGTGTGGGTGTAGTGGATTCTAATTCCAAGACATCCTATATCTATTTATTGACCAGATTCCTAGATGGTATGTCTTTGCTGTTCGTGGTTTACATGCTGTCGAGGTCATTTAGTAATTCAAAACTTCACTCCATTTCGATAACGTCAAATTTTCTTAATTTTTCAAGGAGAAACGGAGGTAATTAGAGCTTTTATAAGCTTCTAAATGCTACGTCAGGTTGGAAGTTTTTGTGGGCTTATATTACCTCAAAATGCCGTATTGTTTCGGTTTTGATTAATTTCCCAAAATTTAGTATTCAGTTTTTCTTGATTAAATTTTTTTGTGTCTCTCATTGCAGGAATCGTGTCAATTGACATATTGATTTGACGTTTTGGGTTTGCACCTAGTGTAGAAAGCACATTTTTGCGACGATATGGGTTGACCAGATTTGGTATCGTGTGTTCCAAACTACGATGTTAGCGATCTGGTATTTATAAATATTTGCTTTTGGAACAGCTTGTGTTAGGTTAATAGCAAAGATTACAGGTACGATATGAACATGCCTGTCGGTGGCGAATTGGATCTTAGTGAAATGAGAAAATAGAAAAAATCTAAAAGAACATCAGTGGTTTGGATCTCCTCCATTATCGTCATATCTAACGGAAGCAGGTTGTCCGGAAAACTTGGACTGAACTTTTAAGAGCCCTGTCGAATGTGCCTGCCTAGTTTGATGGAAACTTAGCACGAGTTAAGTTATTCGATGTGCGAATACACTTTTTAAAAAATATTTATTTTAACTTATCGACTAAAAATGAGACAGTTATTACAACTCTTATGCACACTACAAGACTTCAGTAACGACTAATCTATAGAAAAAGGGCAAATTTGATATTTATAGAGAAATAGGTCATTAAAATGTTATCATCTAGAAAGTTCGTGGAATGTTTGGATAGCGTTGCGTCAGCCACATAACTCCTCCCTGCCTAAGTCAGAAAATAAGGGTATCCTTGTTTTCTGGGGAAGTGGGATTTCTTCGTTGGGTCCATTTCTTGCTGCTCGTCGGGGTTGCCAAACTTTGTAGAACCAAATTGCTGCTACTGCGGCTATGACCATGGATACGATCAGAATTGTATTGGCTATAGTATGATGATGGATTGGATGATTGCTTGATCCTGGTTCCTGTAGATTGTCCAGTAGCGAAGAGATGTGTTGCAAGTGTTCGCTGTCAATTCGCTTCAAGCGTAGTGGTTGAGTCCTGGGACTGCTTTGGTTCACGGTGGTTTCGATTGGAGGCAAGTTGAATACGAATTGTTCATGGATAGTTTCCTCCGTTGAGAATGTCTGATTTTCGATGGTTATTTGGCAATTGGTCAGCGTTATAACACATGGACTTCTAACTTCGTAAATTCCTTCGCTGTCGCATAGTGTTTTTAACTTTGTTGCTGCAACGGGAATGATCAAGATTTCCTTGGCATTAATTTGGGAAATGCTTGTTTCGGAGAAGTAGATTTCCGTCATTTTGCAGGTACCTCTTCCTGTCCTAATGAGTTCGGCCAAACATGGTTGGTGTTTCTGTAAATTTGCTTGTAGGCAAAAATACGTATTTTCTATCTTTGGGCATCTTTGTGATGTTGTCCAGTGGTCTTCCGTGTTGAGTAATAGGAAAGGATGTATAGGTATGATCGTAAAGTTTTGGACAGGTATAGGATATATTTGTAAATATTTTAAGGTTAAAAGAGAAGAGGTTATTGGTACATGAATCTTGAATATTAGAATTTTATCTTTAATTGAAACTTGAGTTGAGAAGAAAGAATAGTAACTTATTATCTTTTGGAATGGTGTTATTTTATCGTTACCATATTTCTTATTTAACTCAATGAGAATATTTTTTAATTGCAAGGGATTTATTATAGAGCTATGTAAAGTATTCAGGTGTGCGAATGAAATTGGTGTTTCTACATTATTTAAGATATTTTGTATTGAGTGCAATTGAATTATTAGAGAGTCTATTATATTTGAGAACGAAAAGATTTCTTCTAGTTTCAGAATTTTGTTAAGTTCATTAGTGAGGCTGTTTAATTCTATTTGTAACGTATTTTGATTATCGGATAATCTTTGGAAATTATTGTTATATACGGAAAATATCTCCTTAAGATAGGTAGCTTGTTTTCCTAGTTCTGTGTGAATTTTATCTACGTTTGATTCTAAGCTTTCTAAATGGGTAGAGAAATATTTTTCATCGTCTGAATCAAGAGTACCGAAAAGCCATTTTTCTAATTTTCCTACGCCATTGAAAAATCCTCTTTTCATTCTTTGATTTTCATTTGAAAATATATTTATTTTGCTTGATATTACATTGCAAAGAGATAGCGTGCTTGTTAACTTAGTTTTTAATATTAAAGCAAAATGATCGTTAGATTGTCTCTTGTTTAGGGTTTCTTGTAGTTTTACTAAGTTATTAGTGATTTGAAGCAGAGAGTTTTCAGGGTGTCTTAGATTGATATGATATAGGAACGTATGTTTAGATGTTATAATTTTTGCTTGTCCAATTTGGACTGGAAGGATAGGATTGTTAATTTCCTTTATTTGTATTGCCAGAGCAGGGCTCAGGAGTAGGAGAAGAATGATCGTTGGATTCATTTTGTTTTCTCCCTGAAACAATACGTTGAGGTTTGAATAAGTTTTTGTGATATGCTTTCTTTTTTGTCTTAATTTTAATGTCACTTATTAAAGAGGGATTTTCAGCTTTCTCGTAAGGGTTTACGGTTTTCTTTTGCGATATATTTCGCTTACGTAATTTATAGAGGTTTCGAGTAGTGTTGATTTTTACTGTTTTGTTGTTTATCATGTAAGGTTCGAGAGACTATTTCATTCAGTTTTTTAATGTTCATGCATGTATTGGTTAACTTTTTCAAGTTCATTTAGTTCTAATGGGTTTTTATAATTTAGTTTTCCGCGAGTAATTTGAAAAGGTGTATAATTAGTTGAGCTATGGATGGAGTTGTTGTAAGAGAGTAGAGCATAATTCATTAGAATTTCAATTGATTCATTTGGTCTTGAGTTTTTTAAGGTTAATATGGTCTCGGCGAGGGTCGAATGGAATCTTTCTACTGGACTATTACTATTAGGGTTGTAAAGGGTTGTGAAATGAATTTCTATGCCGTGAGATTGGCAAAGTCCTTGGATAACTTCGTTTTTCCATTCGTGTCCATTGTCCGTGGTTATTTTCCGGGGTATGCCAAAATGGTTGAAATACTGGATAAGTCGATTCGCAATTTCAATTGCGCTAAGGGATTTTATAGGGTATGCTTGTTCAAAGTTTGAGAAGCTATCTATTATAGTGATAAAATATTGACCGTGGGTTTTATACGTGTCCGCATATAAATGGTCAAAAGGTTCAAATCCCAAGGGTGTTGGTTTGAATACAAGTTTAGTTGGATGTCTTTCGTATTTGGTTTGTTGACAAATTTCGCAGGTATTGATGTAGTCTTTTACGTCTTGGTCCAATTTTGGCCAATAAAATATCTGTTTTAAGCTTTTTATATTTTCCTGTATTCCGCGGTGACTAGTTTTTGTCTCGTGATAATATTTGATTTTTAGTTTTTGTTCAGTTTCATCGGTCACGTCTGTTAAAAATGTATTTGATATAAGTAGGGAAAAGGCTCTATTTTTAAAAGTTTGTTGGACAATTCTTAGAAATGTTTTTTCTATGGTTTCATTAGGAAATTTGAGGCAATAAGTTTGTTTAGGGGAAAAATAATCTTTGATCAATTTGATTATGACTTCTTTATCGTTTGGATCTGATATTTGGACGGTAAGTCTCATTTTGTCAAAGATCTTTTCTCTTGTTATTTTATGATTTTTTGCGGTTAAGAAGACTATTTGATTTTTAAAGGAGTTGATCGGTTTTTCAGTATAAGGTGCTCCTAAAATAGGATTTTCTTGGCTCGAATGTATCGTCTCGATGTCAGAATTATCGGGTCTATCTTCCGTTACTATATTGTCAGAGTTTTGGACATGGTTTGAGGTTGTTGAAATGTTGGTCGATAATTTGTTCAAGTTCTTCTTGTGAAAACTCAGGTGTTCTGTCTAAGTCTGGGTTCGCAATGATGGATGCATTGTCTTGATCATTGGTTTCTATGGGATGTATCTCTACACGGGAAAGTGTGTCGGTGTTCGTATTTAATTTTCCTTTTTTATATATAATTTCGTAGTCATATTCTTCAAGTTTTAATCTCCATCTGATTAATCTTGAATTCGGTTCTTTTAATGAAAAGATCCACTGAAGGGGCTTATGATCGGTAATTATGCGAAATTTTACCCCGAATAAATATGGGCGGAAGTATTGTACAGCGAAGACGATGGCCAAAAGCTCTTTTTCAATCGTGCTGTAATTAATCTCAGCGGGATTAAGGGTTCTAGATGCGTATGCAATTGGAAGGTCTTGGCCTATCGGACCTTGGGAAAGTATGGCTCCTATTGCAAAATTTGAGGCATCAGTTGTTAAGTTAAAGGGTTTTGTAAAGTCAGGGTATTGTAAGATCGGGTCATTTAATAAAATTTTCTTACAGGTGTTGAGCAGTTTATGAAATCGGCTGTGTGTTCTATTTTAGTGTTTTTCTTTAAACATTGGGTCATTGGTTTTGTCAGTTTGGCAAAATTCTTAATAAACTTTCTATAGTATCCTATGAGGCCTAGGAAGGATTTAATCTCTTTAGCGGTTCTAGGGATAGGGAAGTTTTCTATAGCTTTTATTTTTTTTGGGTTAGGTTTTATTCCTTCGGGTGTGATGACATGGCCAAGAAATTCAACGGATTTGCATAGGAATTCGGACTTGTCTAACTGGATTTTAAGTCCTGCTTCTTTTAGTTTGTCGAAAACTTTCTTTAGATTGGTTATGTGTTCTTGGAGGGATGTTGAAAAGATGATTATATCATCCATATACACTAGACAGACTTTGTTTTGAAGGTCTTTGAGGACATTGTCCATTACGCGTTGGAATGTTGCGGGTGCGTTTTTTAGTCCAAAGGGCATTCGGACATATTCATAGTGTCCATGTTCGACATTGAAGGCGGTTTTAGGTATGGAATCGGGATGCATCTCAATTTGGTGGAACCCTGATGCTAAGTCGAGAGTTGTAAAATATTGGCAGCGGCCTAACTTGTCTAGTATGTCGGAGATGTTGGGTAGAGGGTACTTGTCATCTATAGTCTTTTCGTTGACTTTCCGATAGTCTATTACAATTCGCCATTTTTGTTTTCCGCTCGCATCAATTTTTTTTGGGACGATCCAAATAGGGGAACTCCAAGGAGATTGAGTAGGTCTAATTATGCCATCTTCTAGCATTTTTGAGATTTGTTTTTGTACTTCAGTTTTGTGTACATAGGGGTATCTATAGGATTTTGTGTGAACTGGGATTTCATCATGAGTTTTTATTTCGTGTTTTATTTTGTTCGTAAAGGTTAATTTTTGTTCTGGTTTGTGAAAGATGTCTTTATATTTTGTCAGAAGTTTAAATAAACTGGATTTTTCTTCCGAGTTTAAATGGTCTGATCTTATTAAAGAAAAATCGAAATCACACTTGTCATATTCCTGTAGAGGGACTACTTGTTCAATGTTAAAACATTCGTAGTTGGATGGCGAATACGTTTTTGCAAAAGGTTGGAGAAAGTTTTCGTCGATTTCGATCATTCGTGTTTGTGAATGAGGATTTATAAATTCTAAAATAGTTTGATTGTCTTTTATTGTAAGAAGGCTTGCGGGGATGTCTATAAAGTTATTTGAGAGGTCAGGGATTATGATTTCAGAGTCAGGTAGTGTCGTTTTTATTTGCTTTAGTACTGAGGTATAAGCAGGAACCTCAACTTTTTGAGAATAGAAATCTCGTCTGAAATTTAAAGGGATTTGCATTTTTTCATTGTATAGAATTTTATTATTTAGATCGATATTTAGATTTAGGGCTCTTAGGTCTTTAATGCCTAATATCCCGTCGAAGTAATCATGGAAGTTGAAAAGAACAAATTCTATTGTGCCTTTAATTGGGTAGAATTCATTAAATAAAGGAATATGAGCTTTGAAATTGGCTTCTCTTTGTCCTGCACAGGTAATTATAGGAGTATCGGATTTAAATATAGTATTTGGGAAGTACTTTTCTGCTATATAGGGCCTAAGAAGTGAGGGATGACAGCCTGTGTCGATAAGAAGTTTGACTGGAGGATTATGGATTTGAATATAGGGCAATGAGTTTGGTGTCAGATTATTTAAGTCTATGACTCGTCTATTGGTGGGCGTTTTTCGAGAAAATTTGCTTCTTCATTTGTTAATGATACGTCGTCATTTTCGAAGTGATTACTCGGGTTTAATTGATCATTAGATAGGCCTTCATTTAAGTAAAAGGGATTCTCATAATTTGTTTCGAAAGTGTCATTAGTCGCGGGTTGCTCATTGTATATGTAATAATTATTATCGCAATTATTGCTATTTAGAAAGTCGTGTTCTAAATAATTTTGAGTTTCGAGGTTTGTTAGTTCCTCTGATATAAAATTGCGAGGTCCGGAATTTTGAAAGTAATTTTGTCTTTGATGTGTTTTTAAGGACGGTATTCTCGAGGTTGTGGACATTGGTTTCGGCTTAGATGTAGGTTTGTGCGAATTCTTTTGGGAAAACACGTTGATAGGTTTGCCGAATACCTGGGCGTTTGTTGGAAATTTCTGCGGAGTAATACTTGGTCTAGGATTAATATTTATGGGTTGACGTGGAAAAGGTGGCGAAAAGTTCCTAATTATTGTTTCCTGACTGAAATTGGGTCTTTGAATTGGGACAGAATTGTTATTATTATTGTTAAATCTAAAACCTTGGTTTTGTATTGGCATGCGGGGACCTAGAGTATGTCGAGAAAAGTTAGTATTAATTTGGTTAGTGTTTCTCGATGGGTGTGTTTGAGAATTTGCAAAACTCTGGGGTCGTTTAAGGCTTAATTGTTGCTCCATGAGCGAATGGTTAATTACGAGAGAAGTAGCATCTTCGATATTACGTGATTTCGTGATCATTAATAAGGTTCTTAGTTCTGCGTTTGTATTAGACATTAAAACTGTTACTGCTGTTACTTCATTTTGATTAATAAGAGCTAATTTAGTGGCGTTATCTAATAAGGGGTCTTCGTTAATTTTTAGGTTTAGTCGCATTTTAATTAATTCTAATCTTTCAAGAAAATCAATAATACTTTCATTTCTATCTTTAGTTAAGTAAATAAATTGTTGTTGGAGTACATTTCTATCTACTTTATCACCGTATTTATTTTGTAAAGCTTCTTTTATTTGAGGCCAGGTAGTTAAATCAGGTATACAGAGTAAATAATCGCCGGCTTCATCAATGATTTTAGAGCAAATAGATCCGAAAACAAACTCACTTAAGCTATTGTCAGAGGTTTTTCCGTATCTATCATAATATCTATCTACAGAGTTTATAAAAAATTGTAAATGTTCGCTACGTCCTGAAAATTGGCGTAACGTGGAGGCAATTTCCTTGGCAGCCTGAATAGTTGGTGGATTAAAAGTTATATTACTGAGAGTTCTAGAGAGATCATCAACAGTAGGAGGTGCCATATTAAATAATTAAAATGTATGTTTTTCTTAAAAAAATGTAAAATTCAGTGAGAAGATTAAACAATTGGAGGTTTTTTTCCGATACTATAACTAAAATTAAGAGTTTGTCAGAAAATTCCAATAAAATATTCAGAAATTTTCACAATATTATGATCTAAAATTAAATATTTGTCAGAAAATAAGAAATTTTCACAATTTAATAAAGGAAGGGTTGGGACAGAGATGATACTCAACACTTACTTTAAGCTTCGGAGAATCTTCTTGTTCCAGGTTCGATGTCCAGACAAATAGTTGATACTAACGGTGGAAAGTTTGCGAATTTTCACCTTCTGGATCCAGCCCGACTGCGCCAGTTAAGTTATTCGATGTGCGAATACACTTTTTTAAAAATATTTATTTTAACTTATCGACTAAAAATGAGACAGTTATTACAACTCTTATGCACACTACAAGACTTCAGTAACGACTAATCTATAGAAAAAGGGCAAATTTGGTATTTATAGAGAAATAGGTCATTAAAATGTTATCATCTAGAAAGTTCGTGGAATGTTTAGATAGCGTTGCGTCAGCCACATAACTCACGTAATTAGTCAGTGCAGGTGCTAATTAGGAAGCGCGTTTTGGTTAAATAATGAAAAAATAATTATGTACTTATTCTCTTTGTGTTTAAGTTAAGTAGGATTTGTCAGGTCAAAATCTTAAGCAATGGGTTCAGTATTGATGTAAAAATAATAACTGCATTTGAAATGTGGCATGTAGCTCGTAGCGAATTGGCCAGAATACGTTTTTAAAGAGAGCTTCCTGTGGAGCTTGCACCTAGCCATATTTCCTCCATCTGCGTCCACGGAAATTGAAGAAGGTTAACTCTTGAAAAATCAGCCAGTGCAACTGACAATAAAACAGTGTTGTGAAATATCCCTGACAGACCCGTTTTGAGTCTTAGGCCGTGCGTACCTTGTTATTATCTTTAGTGTATTATTGATTTGGCACCTGGAGTCACTCCAAAACTGAAATTTTTCACTCAATGTCATGTGAGTTACCATTTGGTTTCTTATGCATCGCCATGTGGTGTGTCAACGTAGTTAGTTGCTAATTTTTCTCAAATTTTCATATCCGAGGTTCTGCCTCGTTCACCTTTTGAATCAGCCTGGCTGATTTCAGCGTTAGTAGATTTTAAATAGCCCTCAGAGGTGAAATATTAACTTTTCATGTCCGCAAATGTTCATTGCCTTGTGTTTTAAGCAAAAGCCTTGGATTTGTTGATGTTTTACAGATTTTCGAAGTCCCTCGTGTTTGTCCGACGTGTAGGTGTGGAAGAGTCCTTCTTCTAGCCGGAGTCCATTGTTTTCTCTTGAGAGTTGTAGAGAAAGCTGCCTATGAGTTCCTAGTGATTTGCCCAGCAGAACGAATCGTGAAGTCAGATAAGGAAATTTTACATTATATTTTATTTGCCGTTCATTATTCAATATATTAACGCTAATTTATTCCACGTTAACTGAAGGCAATTCTAAAATGTAACCAAAATTGACTATTTCAATAACGTTTAAATTTCACGGGTATTTTTTGCTAACATATTGAAATCACAATATCACTAGTCGATATAACGTCTTAGTAGACTCGGAAGTGTGAATGGAACATGATCATGTGTTGGATATTAAGTAACTAATTATTTAGTGTTTATTTTCATTCGCTTTACTTCTACAGGCAATTATTAGTATATATGGATTACCTTAATTACTTTTTGCCTAACCGGTAATTTACTTTGCATACGCATTATTATAGATAAAAGTGCTCATTAATTATTGACATAACGGATACGATATTGCATATTCCGGCTAGCTAAAAATGTTTTTTTAATTTTAGCCGAATAGTTAAGCTTTTTTATATTTCAACTTTTAATAACAATTTTTGTTTTGCGCTGCGTTAGCGATAGATTGACTTTTTCGTTTGAATTTACAGTTTTTAATAATTATTGTTCCCAGGTATTACTACGAAAAAGTAAATTATATCTAGTAAAACTTTAAATAAACTTGTAAATTGTGAATTCTCTTAACTGAAATGTATTCACTCTCAGCGTATTTTAAATGAAAGGTGAAAATAAACAAAAAAAAGGTGCAGATATCAAGGCCTAAAAAATTACCCTTTATTTTTAGATAGGAAAATCTATGAATAAATAATTAGCCCTAACGTTACTGTAATATTTTTAACCTGGTCCGATTCATTTTATTCCGTTTTGGTGCTTTTGGATATTTTAGTTACTTTTGGTTAGTCGTTCAATCAACTTTCCGTTAGTTTCAGTTAGTTCCAATTTGTTTTAGTCATTTGAACCGACACCGATACATTATAATCAAATTTAATATTTTTAGTTTGTTTTGGTTAGTCGCAAAAATTCGGTTCGTTTTGGTTAGTTTTAACTTACCTTAATTTTTGCAACCTATTCCGATACGTTTTAGCCCCATTTTTGGTGCTTTGTTACTTTTGATGCTTCTGGTTAGTTTTGGTTAGTCATTCACTCAACTTTCGGTTAATTTCAGTTGGTTTTAATTAATTTTAGTCATTTGAACTAGTTCCAATACGTTATAACCGATTTTTAGTGCTTTTGCTTATTTTTGGTTAGTCACCAAAATAAGGTTAATTTAAGTTAGTTTGGGTTAGTGATTACTTTAATTTTTTCAACCTATTCCGATAAGTCTTAGCTCGTTTTGGTGCTTTTAGTTACTTTTGGTTAGTTATTCAATCAATTTTCGGTAACTTTCAGTAAGTTCCAATTTATTTGAGTCACCTAAATCGGTTCCGATAGTCACCAAAATTCGGTTATTTTCAGTTAGTTTTAACTTACTTCAATATTTTCAATCTATTTCGATACGTTTTAGCCCGTTTTGGTGCTTTTGGTTAGTTTTGGTTAGTCGTTCAATAAACTTTCGGTTAGTTTCTGTTAGTTCCAATTTATTTTAGATATTTGAACCGATTCCGATACGTTATAATCAAAATAAACAAACCAACACGATCTCTCACGTGTATGACGTCATGTGTGGCAAATGTAGCATGCACTTTTTCACGATTTGAGGCCTTATACTAGGATAACTGAAATATTTTCAATGTTAAAACTTAGGTTACACTAGAAGGCAGTCTGTTTTCGAATATTTATTCACAATGAAAGTCAAATATTGGGAAGTACTTAAACGCATTAATTAAATGTCACCCTGTCGTAAGTTTGAACTTGAACTTGACAAATGTTATATAAACATTCACTGTTAATTATAAACAACTTGAGTGGCCGACGGGAGCGATTTTAATCCTTAATGATGCAGCCATCAGCATTTTGTAACATATAAATACGCAGGCAAATGCCAAGTTCATCAGGCTTTCGGATCTCTCAATTCCGCTCATTCTAGTTGCGGTACAGCACACAGGTGCGTACACTTCTAGTTGTTCTATCCCACAACCCCCATATCTGTGAACATCTATGCACAGGCATAGGGCGATCAGGTCCTTACCTAACCTGGATGGACGTATGCATAGGTATACGGCATTTAGGGGCTACTAAAAGTATAGAGAGTCGAATTTAAGAGTGAAGTATCAGAATTTCCAGTAAAAGGGATAGTTTTTGGGGAGTTTTAAAAAGTAGTGAAAGTGCCTTAACAATCTGTAATAAACTTAAACCAGAAAGACTTACCTTATAAATATCAGAACGAATACATAAATAAAAGACAACTCCGCTCACATAAACTTTATTAATAAAAGTGGGTCGTTTCCTGGAAAAACTTTGAACTAAGCCTCCCTCGAGAAGACATGCATTTAATATTAATTGGGTATAGTGTAAACTCTTAATTCATCTATAATCTTAAACACGCCTTTACTAGTATACAGTCTAACCGTTGCACATAGGAGTATCTCATCAATCTGGGCGGCCTAAATTATTTTTGGCTTGTAATCAATTGGAATCATGTTTCTAATGTGTCTTTTACTATTTTAACAATTACTAAAACATATTTTTCTTAAATTCGGCCGTAAATAGTTCAAGATGCGAGTGTCGCGTGTTCAAATCCCACCCAGGACAAAATTTTTGTCTAATATTTCTGTAAAATTGGTTTAGGCGATACTAAAAAATATGAAATAAAGTTTACAAAGATAATATAGTCAACAGTATTTTAATTTACACTTATATTTATATAAATAATTATATTTAATTAGGAAATTTTTATTCGTTATCGGACTCATCGCATGTGAAGTAATGCGAGGAGTGGTTGGATTTGTAGGACTGTAGCATTGATATGGTGTCTTTTGAGAAAGGTTCCGACAACTTTCTTCTGCTCGGTCTCATTCCCGTAATCATAGGATACGAGTTTAGGAGAAGTCTGTAAAAAAGACGGTACATTACAGTTATTATTAGTACTAAAATAACATTACTTAAAGTTGCTCCTAAATGTACCTATCAATGCGATTCATTACTAACAGTACCTATGTAATTATAATTTCCCCTGTTACCTCTTTTATAGACAACATTTTTTGTAGCTACATGAGATAACTATTTATTTAAACTTCAATAAATGTACCAATAAAGATTATTCACCTGTTTAATATGTCCGCGTTACATTCTTGTCGAGAAAATTTTCTCGCGAAGTTTTGGCGATACAGGCGTATGTATTTGTTCCTGGCTTCCGCAGCCGCCTCAGACAGTTGTCCGATTGGCATCAAAGCATGTCTTATCACTTGAGGCCCATGGATAAGTATTTTGTGGAGCGTGGGGGTCATCGGATGCCAAGGATACAGCTGGATATAAAGTTCTGCCGTTTCTGTAGCGAAAGCCGAAAATTTATCCGTATTCACCTCATGCCCACTCCAGTATAATTTTCAGGCGATAGATAAATGTCGCGTCTATACCAATAATTTCCGCAAACAGTTCGTGGTTTGCAAAAAATTGTCTACTGGTATTGCCGTTATTCGTGTTGCCGAAATTTGCCTTTGGGACATCTACAATGAGAATCATCTTCGACTTAAATTCGCTTTGGATTGCAAGCTTCCTGGGTTTGACTTTCTCTTTTTCTTCATCGCTTCTGAGCTGCCACTTATGTACTGGTAGTTTATAGGGCAAATGTAAAACAGCTTCAAAAAATCGTATTCGGGCATGAAGAATAGATAAACCAAACTCAAACGTTTAAACATTAACTGTCCCCTTTTTTTGGATACAGTTAAAATCCTTTGAAGTTAAGCCACATATGTAGCACCTCATTGTAGATGATGTGCTTGTCACAGAGTTGCACACCTGAAATGTTTTTTTTATTATTAGAGAGAACTACAATAATAAAACCTAATAATCATGTTATAGCGTATCACGCTATCGTGATTCGGGTTCGATTCTTAAAATAATAATAAACATTTTCAATTTTTGTTTTTTTACTCACCTTTCCATCGACCATAGTCAATATCATTGTGTGCGATACCTTGCAAGCAATATTTTCTTTCATTTGGACTTTCGATTTGTTCAAATTTTTTGAAGCATCTTTGACATATGATATTTCTTCTCTCGTCACATCTGCGGTTTCTTTTACAAATATCAGCCTAATTGGGCGGCAATAACGAGGAGATGAAGGAGTGGGGCTCTGCCATAGTATTTTTCCATTTAAGAAACAAATAAGCCGTGAAGGGACAAGTGAACTTTGGAACAAGTTAGCGTCCGTGTCGGAGTCGCATTCAAATTTTTGTTTGAATTGCGCTTGTTTAAAATTACAAAAAGAAATTAAACGATAAATTTGCTGCCATGTCCGGCCTTTAGCATTGGATCGTTCCAATGTGCTACGCCGGTATTTACCAAAATAATTTATTTTCTTTACTTACTTAATTTTACTTGAGTTGCAAAAGTAAGTACTTCCAGGTCATTGTCTACTCTCAAAGTTTCCGGTTTTCTTCTCTTGGTTCTTTCGCTCGAATCAGAGAATATTTTTGGACGGCCAACACTTTGAGAGGAAGGCTCAGAGGTTTAGGAAGTGAAATGATTCCATTCAGCCAACCTATGTTATTCTTTTCGAATTTATCCCATATAGCATGTGACTTTTTCTATTTTGATAATATTTCAGACTTCACCCGACGAATTTCTCGTGTTACTTTTATTTCATCCTCATCAGAAACGGTCCAAAGTTAAGGATGTATCCTTCCAGATTTTTGCATTTTTCTATTATATTAACACCTTCTGACTCTCTGACAAATGTAAATAGCTTCCTACGTGTCTTATTTCGACAGCCAGATGCAGCTAAAACATGGAAAAATCACGAAATGCCACATTTCAAATTTTCGATATTTTGAGATGTCCTCGCCCTTAAGGCATTATCTCAAAAAGTTGAAAAAAGTGGAATAGTTATTTTTCTACAGCCGCGCGCAAAATAACTAATTACTAACTTGAAATGAAATCGCAAAATCTACGAATGCCGTGGATCCTTATTTTGCGCTCTAGCGCGAACATGGAAAAGAAAAATCTCACTTTTTCCGTCGAGTGTGCTATGAATGGTCATGGAAACCGAAGGTAAATAAATGACAGTCGCGCGTTTGTTACAGTTTGTTGCTGGCAATCCTGTTCTAAATATGCCCGAAACCCGAATATAATATGTCAAAACTGACAGTCATTTGCAAATTTCAGAATATGTATAGAGAAAAATGTGGATTTAATTTTAAAAAATGCGGCTGTAGAAAAAGTTCTGTGTGTTTTTCGAGCGCA